>PPOW02000004.1:600000-857964 GCA_003708965.2 Debaryomyces subglobosus | reverse complement strand
CCCTACACCTCTCAACATCCCTACACCTCTCAACATCCCTACACCTCTCAACATCCCTACACCTCTCAACATCCCTACACCTCTCAACATCCCTACACCTCTCAACACCCCTACACCTCTCAACATCCCTACACCTCTCAACATCCCTACACCTCTCAACATCCCTACACCTCTCAACATCCCTACACCTCTCAACATCCCTACACCTCTCAACATCCCTACACCTCTCAACATCCCTACACCTCTCAACATCCCTACACCTCTCAACATCCCTACACCTCTCAACATCCCTACAGAATGCTTGCCTAATTCTTTCGATTAGCTATGGCTTAAATTTACTTATCTGAGAAAAAACTTCTTTATAAAGAGAAAGTTTCCATAATTTTGCAATTTGCTTAATAATAGGATTGCTTTTATCATTTTTGTTTAGCTTATTCTTTATATTATTATTATTTAGGTATACTTCATAGACAACCCCGAAATATTACTTTTTAACAAAATTTAAAATCAATTGTAGGCATTGATTCCGAAGGAGGCGTTGCTATCCATCTATCATCTAATTTTAGACTTGTAGTTGTTTGAGTTGTAGCAAAAATACTAGTTACTAATTCGCGATTTGATTTCGTGTCTTAACGCCCTTTAAATCCGTTTAAATCCATTTATCGCCACCAATCGCCGACAAGTTTTCAACTACTTTTCACCGCATGTAATGAGTATAAGTATCAGTATTTTGCAATGTACTATTCAAGAATTAAATCAAATCAATACGTCAATAACAGACTGTTTAAAAAGTTTTAGGTATAGATATTATGTTGAATAAACTAAGGACCAGAGAATCATGGAAGGCGTATAACTATACTCCTTCGAAAGCTGCAGCTGGTATTTTTATTGTTCTATTTGCATTGGCAACTATTTTTCAAGTTTATCAGATATCGAAAACGTTGATTTCAAAGAAATTTTCTAGACAAGAGAAAAATGTATTATGGATTATGTTACCTTTTGTTTTAGGAGGAATTTTTGAAGTCGTTGGATACATTGGAAGACTTGTATCAAGTCATGATACCACAGTCCTAGGCCCATTTATCATCCAATCAACTCTCTTGTTGGTTGCACCTGCATTGTACGCTGCCACTCTTTATATGTCGCTTGGGAGATTAATTGAACGTATGGAATGCCAGAAATACTCGATTGTCTCATTGAAGTATTTAACCAAGATTTTTGTGTTGGGAGATGTAATATCATTCTTGATGCAGGCAGGTGGCGCAGGAATTATGGCTCAAAGTAAACTGTCGTCCTCAAAAGTAGGACAGAACGTAATTATTGGTGGCTTGATAGTTCAGATAATTTTTTTTGGCATGTTTATAGTTGCGGAACTGATCTTTCATTATAGAGTTCTTAAGTCCCCCAACGAATGCGCCATGATAACTAGAAACATTCCTTCAAAATTCAAGAATTGGAATTACGTTTTGATTACCCTTCTAGTATGCTCTCTGTTTATATTCATCAGATCTATATTCAGACTTATTGAATATGTCCAAGGAAATGATGGATATCTTATGTCGCATGAGGCATTTCTTTATTGTTTTGATGCAACTCTTATGTTTTTTAACACGATAGCTTTCATTTTCCAAGACATTGGAAGATATTATGTTGAATTCAGGCACTTCCAAGATGACTCAAGAGCAAGTTTTCGCAGCTCTGAATTGATTGAAACGGATAAAGAAGCATTGGTCGGAAGGAGCTTGCTTTAGAGTTAGGCAAGCATTTTGCAACACACCAATGTCACGTGAGGGTCTTTTATAGAATTTATTAGTGAGTACGAGTTTTCCAACTTTTATAGTTTGATTTTAGATAAAATAAACTACTGAATAGATTATATTTAAGGATGTACTTTAATTCACGGCAGTGAAAAATTTGTGTGAAATTTTTTTCTAAAATTATTTGATCTAATTTCTTTCGGAAGGAAACAAGCATTTCAAAATGAATAAAAAGAGAAATAGACAAATACTAGTTTGTGCAAACTGCCATAAGAAGAAAAGAAAATGTAACAGAGAGCTTCCCTGCTCGAGCTGTATAAAATTAAGTATTGAAAATACCTGTTCGTATAGTTCCTTTACACATAAAAGACAACACGTAGGGGATGATACACTCAGTTCTACTGACGGATTTTCCAAAATTAGTACAGGGATTAAGAATGATTTACATGAGAATATAACTGGAGAACACCGTGAGGATTTGAACGGGCAAGTAGTGACTCTTAACAATAAAGTTAAAGAACTTGAAGCTCTTTTAACTACATCTGTTATGGAAAAGAACCAGAACACTAGCGATTTACTGTTATACTTCGACCACAAATATGGAAACACGTCACAGAAAAAAGGTTTGTCTAAATCAATTTATCTACCCAAAGGAATTGAGGGATTTATTGGTTTTAACCCAGTACAATTGGAAGAACAAAATATTAATTTTCTTAATTCGTTTAATTCGAGGTCTAACGTGCCAGTTTCTCCATATGGCCCATTGAGGTATTTAATCTTACTGAAGCAAGATCCTACAGGAATATTGGTATCTAATTATTTGAGGTCGCCTTCACCTAGGAAGTTCGAACATTTTTCATCGCCACATATTGCTGACCGAGACGTATTGGAAGAAAAGTCCCGTAATTTTTATGCAGATAGTTATATTAAGAAGATAGAAAAAGATCATACTCTTAATGATATTCTAGATGTGAAGAATGCAATCTCCAAGTTTGGATTAAGTCGAGGAATAAGTTTTATTACCACACAGCCTGAAAATGAGAGCAGTCTATTAAATAAAATAAAGCTTGTATTGCCTAATAAACAAGCAATAGATCTACTTTTAAATTTGTTCTTTGAAGTTCTCTATCCTCACTTTCCGATATTAGATGAAACTAGTTTTCGTTCTGATATTCTTCGAATATTTGGGGCAGACTTTAATACTTCCCAAACAAATAGAATCGAAACAATAAAGATCAGGAATAGACAGGATATTGCGGTTATTGCTACATTATTAATATTAATGAGATTAAGTTATTTATCATTGTTTAGTAATGATGTACGGAAAAATGAGAACTTGTTGCATTCAAAGAATGATTCTTTATATATAAGAAACAAAGGGTACCTTATGCAATATCCTGTACATATAGAAGCTATAAATGTAGCGAAATTATGCATTAAAGAACTAGACCTAATTTCGTTACCAAACTTAGCAATCTTTCAGGCTTCACTCATGATGCAAATTTATCAGATTTATGCACCAGAAGAAGATACTTTTACTAGAACGGAATCTCCAGTTAGTATTGGAAACTTGTATCAAATGGCAAATTCATTGTTTTTAAATAGAGATCCGGACTATATTTTATATTTTGCTGATAAGAGAATGGAAGAAAAAGTTAAGGTTTTGAGCAGGCGGTTATGGTATTTTTTAATTACCTTGGATGTCGAGGATTCAATAATATACGGAACTCAAATTTTTACTATGGAAATAAATTATGATACTAAGATACCAACAGTTCCTAGAAATAATTCAAACTCTCCGATAGACGTGGAAACAGAGATCGTAATTGCAATCGAAACTTTGTACCCTGTGATTAAATCTGCCCATCGCATTCTTGAAAGAATATTTAGCGTCAAATCAGATATGGAAATAGGTGAGTTAGCTAAATATTTGTCTGAATTTGAAATATTGGTTCACAAATGTTTAGGAACGTTAAATGATTATCTTAATACTGAAATTACTATTCCTAGGGTTTTGAAGATACAAAAATTGAAGTTATATTTATATTGCAAAATTATGTCACTGACTATCTATTTTTGTTTCTACCTATATTATGAGGCTAATAAGAACTTACTGTTGAGCTTTTTTTACTTGAAAAAGCTAATGTACACTACTTTCTCTGAATTGGCGGGTATATCTGTAAACCTCTTGGATAAGTGTGATGAATATTTTGGTCCGGGGTCTACGTTGATTTTAAGTCCTATATTGCAGATATTTAGTCGTATGGAGCTGCTTTCATTTCTGATTCAAATGCGAGTAAAGTGTACTCAGAAGTCAATAGAAAGGGGATTACATTCGAAGTCTACTAGAAAAGAAGAGTTGGAACTATATGAAAAAACGCTTGAGAGTTTATCATATGCTTTTAGTATTTTAATGGTGTGTAATAAAAACTTCATGAGCCATTTCAAAGATAGGTACTATTTCGCTTGGAAATATTTACAATCGATTGTATATGGGCTCAATATTGCTTCTGACGACACTCTATATGCCGACGAAAAAACAACAGATAATGCTTCTTTGAAATACTCTTTGAATGATCTTTATGATCTAGAAAACTTGTTAACATCTTGTTTGAAGAAAAAAAATCTGAGCACTCTCACAGGGAATACAGCAATATTCAATCGCTATAGAAAAATCGACGAAAGAACTTTAATAGAAGACCAGAAAGATGCGGAGTCAATAGAGGCTATAATAAACGACATTCAAGTTGACAAGCTATGGAGACTGTTGGATATGCTTAAACAAGAGTCCCATGACATTCAATTTAGAAGCATATGGTCAAATGCTGGAGAACCTGACGCTAATTCTCTTTTACTTCCAGGAAACTTATCACTCGATGATTCAAATGTGATACCCAATACTGGAGCTGATACCATGTTTCAAGAGAACGATCCTTTTAGACTGTTCGGGATTGAAGACTTTTTTTTTGATAGTGAGCTTTACATGAGACTTAACCATCTTCATTGACGTTTAAATTCAACTTCCATTTTGAGACTTGATAGAATACGTGGCTATTTTCAGTAAACATCTTAAAAAGAGAAACATAAAGAAATATATAGTATTATTTTTATTATAGTATTGCCATCTTTAGTATATAAGTAATTATGGCTATTTCTGCCTCAATACAGCCTGGTGCTACTCAACAGACGAAGTGAATATTTCCAAAGCCGCTATAGAGGTCCTATTGAAGATGTAGGGCCTTCCATATAAAACTATTCTTTATACGTATAACATGAATCGAAAAATGCAATTTCCAAATCTAAAGCTTTCAAGAACACTTCTTCACACTTGGAACGATCATCTTCCGAAATAACTACTCGATTCACTTCTCGTTTTAAAAATTCAACCCAAGAAGTAAATCTATCTCCACTATGAAGGATTATCCACTCCTTATGCTTGTATTGCAAGTCTTCACGAACATTTCCTTCCAGAAGATGGAAATCAGCCCAACCAAGATAGACTTGCTCCATTAAATACATGAATGTGATAATTTCAACATATGACAGTGATTCATGTGCTAGATATTTTAAAAACGCAAGGTATTTTTCAACTTCTGGCAACACAGGGGAATTAGACCCAAGCATCATTTTGGAACAATACTCTTCCAATTCGGGTTTGCTGGTTTCCGTCAATTGAGACAAACAATTATCAAAATAATTATTTTCATCATTAGCAATAAAACCTATTTGTTTGCTTAAAATAATAGCGGATTCAGTGTTATCACAGTATGCTAAGGATTTACCGAATACATTCATTCCTAACTGGAAGAACTTCAAATCTTGGGTTAAGTATGTGAAAAGTTTAAAATCAGGCAAAGTTCCCTCGCATAATTCGTTTGTTAAAGGATGCGTTATCGATTTCTGGTACTTTTCCTTGTATTTTTCTATTAAATTTTCTATGCTTTGATCCATGATGACTATTAATCTCAACCGATAGAGAGAAATTTCTCATATATATGCATTGAGTTGACTAGGGCATAATTCGTAATTATTTTGCACAATTTGAAACCTCCTTTTAAGTGCATAATCAATATGCGCCTAAATGATTCATGAAACGATCCACTAGATATTTGAAAAATTTTATAGCCATGATTGCATTAGAACGTTAAACTTTCCTATATGTCATACATTCCTGATTCACCTTAGACAAAATAATTGATCCATTGGATTATTATTAAGAGAATGATACCAGATTCATCGAAAAATTTTATAGAAGAGAACGAGATGCAGCTCGCTTCTTCTGTGGGAAGTAACGAAAAAATTAAGCACAGAAGTTGGATTTCATGGATATATAAGTTAGATTCCTTCGGAATAGAAACGAGAGGTATAGAGAGAGTATCTCCAGAAGAAAGGGAGCTTTTGGCACAGAAAAGAAAGCATTCAAAGTTGAGACAATTCATGAATGTTTTGGGTTTGTGGGTGGCTGCATGTGGTGGTTTGACCTCTATGTCATCCTTCTTTCTACCAACGCTATTATTTTACTTAAATTTTCGTGATGCCTTAGTGAGCGGTTTAGTGTCAATGATAGTAGGCTGTCTTGTACCTGCCTACTGTTCGACTATGGGTGCAAAATCAGGGTGCCGTCAAATGGTTACGGCAAAATTTCTATTTGGCTGCTGGGGAGTTAGAATAGTTGCCATTATCGTAATAATCAGTAGTCTTGGGTGGTCAGTGGTGAATTGTGTTTTGGGAGGTCAAGTACTTGGTGCCCTTTCTGGAGTTCCATTATCAGTTGGCGTAGTGATAATATCTATTATAAGTTTAGTGGTTGCTGTTTTTGGTATTAAAATAGTTCTTAAGTTTCAAAATATTATTGCAATACCTATTATAATAGCTTCAATTTTGTTTTATATTGTCGTTTGTAAAAAATATGACTATATCAATGCTACGAATGAATTGATTGAACAGGAGATGTTATCTGGAGAGACTATCAGAGGAAATTGGCTTTCATTCTTTACTATTGGTTATTCTGTCACTGCCACCTGGGGTGCAGGGGCTTCAGATTATTATATTTTGTTTCCTGAAAATACTCCGTCATGGCAAGTATTTTTGATTACATTTATAGGTATATCCGTTCCGACCACGCTAGTCGCTTTAATCAGTATAATCTGTGGCACAATTGCTTATTCATACAAACCATGGAACGATGCATACTCAGAATATGGAGTTGGAGGATTGATTAACGAATCTTGTAAACCTTGGGGAAACTTTGGAAAACTTATTGTTGTACTACTATATATCTCATTGGTATGCAACAATATTATGAACACATACTCAAGTGCATTTGAATTCCAGTTGATTGATCCTAAATTGGCACTCATTCCAAGGTGGTGCTGGGCAATATTATGTACAATTATATATCTCGTTGTATCCTTGGTAGGTAGAGATCATTTATCAACTATTTTAGGAAACTTTTTACCTATGTTGGCGTATTGGATATCAATGTATATCACAATTCTTCTTGAAGAAAATTTTATTTTTAGACGTGCAGAAAGTACTAGAAGGTTACATTTTAGAGAGTTCGAAAGCAAAAGCTCAGAGGAAAGTGAACAAACAAACGAAAAGTATTATTTGTATAATTGGAATTGTTGGAACCAGCCTCATCTGATAACGTTTGGGATCGCCGCACTTATTTCATTTGCAATAGGAATTATAGGTGCGGTAGCAGGCATGAATCAGGTTTATTGGCAAGGATGGGTTGCCAGGAAAATAGGAGATTTCGGTGGAGATATCGGATTTTGGATGTGTATGGTGTTTACCGGCATAACGTATCCATTTTTGAGATACGCAGAACTCAAGTACTACGGAAAATAAATGCAATGAGGACATAAGTAATTTCAATGTAGAGTGTATATAGAAATAACTAATTAGCTTCATTTAACTTCCAAATTTTAATGGAGTGAGTATTGATAGAGGTGCTGATTTTATCTTGAAATGTTGAAGTTTCATTCGTCCATAATTCTTTACCTGAATACGTTTTGTCTTTCAAAGTTAAGTCATCAATAAAAATATCCTCAAACAAAAGTTCGGTATCTTCTTCATTAGAACCACTGTTAAAAATTGCTACAACTTGAGAATTATCAGCTAAGGTGCTGGTAAATAATTGTAGCGACCCCCCTTCAACTGATTTTTTCCAAACTCTGTGGGCTGGAGAAGATAAATCTTGATTAATTGCAATTATTTGAGAATTTTTAACAATGCTCAAGTCTTCATCAGACATATTTGTGACATCATTACCTAAGACCAAAGGACTCTTCAAAATAGCCCAAAGAGTAAAATGAGAAACATACTCATCGTAACTCATACCACCATTACCTACTTCAAGACTGTCTAAGTCGTTCCACCCATGACCTGTGCCTGCCTTCTGTCCAAGAGGAACAGCTTTTTCTAAAATGTTAGTCATGGAGCACATGTAACCTTGTAGACCAAGGCATTCGTAAGTCTCACAAGGACACCGGTCGTCATAACGATTAAAGTTATCATATATATCTCCGGAAATCCTCCAAGAGTTGGAAACTGTAGATCCCCAATTCCAAACATCATCCTCTCCCCATTGGCATAAGGAATAGAAAATAGGTCTTCCGGTTGCATTTAAAGCTTTTGCCATTGTATCGTACCTGTTATAGCTTATTTGCGCTGTACCACTATTTCCTTCATTGTAACAATTATCATATTTCAAATAATCAATTTCCCAATCTGCAAATGTTTGAGCATCTAATTCTTCGTTATGCAAAGAGCCAGGATACCCTCCGCACGTATATCTACCAGCTGACGAATACATACCAAATTTAAATCCCAAATTATGAATAGAATCTGCAAGATGTTTAATGCCATTGGGAAATTTTTCAGGATCAGCTACAATCTTGTTGGTGCTATTGTCTCTTTCAAGTAATTGATAACAATCATCCATAACAATATACTCATACCCAAGATCTTGTAAACCCAATTCTTTTATTTTTTCGGCTGCTTCAATAATAACGGTTTCATTGATATCACAACCATAGATATTCCAAGAATTCCACCCCATTTGAGGCGTAAGTCCTAATCCATTTTCATATGCACTTGTAGAACCGATAAGAAGGCTCGAAATAATCGCTAAATTTTTGAGGATCATCATAGTTATCTAACTATCTAACTATCTAAATTTACAATTAAATCAAGATTAGAGCACTATTTATGTCATTTAGCTTGGAGATTTGGTTCAACATTCAATAAAAGAGGCTATTGCGGAAACGCTTCTCAGTACGTAAATAAGGTTTTTACTTATTGTACTTGAGCCGGCATTTGAATGTTGTGGAGTGAGTCTGGTTGCAGCTTATGGTACTAGATCCGGCATTTGACCGTCATGGGTGAGTCGCAATAATGTAAATCTTCCAAGGAAACATAATTCCTGTATCATTACTTATTAGCCTCCTTCTTAGATCCAATAGTTGTATAGCATCTATGATTAATCGAAAAGCTATTTCCCCGAACCAATGACGTTTTCCGCCGCCCAGAATAGTATCTGCAGCTTGTACTTTCTTGCGTTTGAATCCGCTTAATTACCCCATACTTGAGAATAACGTATTTCTCGGATTATTTCTCGCTCCGAATAATGAGAAAAGGTATTTGACGAGAACAATATACAATAGATTTGGTTGTTTTCGAGGCTCTTCTTGGCAGCGGTGTTATTCTTATTAATTGAGGAAAAAACAAAAGTCGACATTTTTGGTAGGTTGTTTTCCTGTCTGGATAATTCATCTGTCTCTTGTTTGCGGGGTTGTGTATTATGTAGATAATCCGAACGATAATTCTTGAAAGAGATATTACGGTATAAATGGGTCATATTCTGACTTGTTCTAAAGTGAAATATGAAATAATATACGATTCAAAATGAAAATTAATTCTGTAGCTGCTTTATTATCACTGGTTTTACTCTTAGAGCCAGCAATTGCTTCGTTTGCCAATATGGGAAAAGATACGTCTGCATATAATAGACCCTTAATTCACTTGACTCCCAATGTGGGATGGATGAATGATCCGAATGGCTTGTTTTATGACAAGAAAACTGATCTTTGGCATGCATACTATCAGTATAACCCAAATGATACAATCTGGGGAGAGCCATTATATTGGGGTCATTCTAGCTCTAAGGACTTGACACATTGGGAAGAGCACCAAGTCGCAATCGGTCCTCAGAAGGATGATGAAGGAATATTCTCTGGGAGCATTGTAATTGATCACAATAATACATCAGGATTTTTTGACGAATCTATTGATAAAGATCAGAGGGTTATTGCAATATATACCAACTCGGCTCCAGAATCTCAAACTCAGAATATCGCCTATTCCCTAGATGGAGGAGAAACATTTACTAAATACGATAAAAATCCTGTGATAGATGTGAATTCTACCCAGTTCCGTGATCCTAAAGTCTTCTGGCATGGAGATACAAATCAATGGATTATGGTTGTTCTGAAATCTCAGGAATACAAAATCCAGATATTTGGTTCTCGTGATTTGAAAACCTGGGATTTACATTCTAACTTTACATCTGGATACTTGGGAAATCAATACGAATGTCCGGGACTCATTAAGATTCCTATTGAAAACACCGATGAATACAAATGGGTCATGTTTTTGGCGATTAATCCAGGCTCTCCAAATGGTGGATCTACTAACCAATATTTTATCGGAGAATTTGATGGTTATGAATTTAAACAAGATGACTCAGTGACTAGATTTATGGACTCAGGAAAAGATTTTTACGCTTTCCAAACATTTAGTGATAACGAGCAAGACGTGATCGGTTTAGCGTGGGCATCTAATTGGCAATATGCCAATGTTGTACCTACTAATCCTTGGAGAAGCTCGATGTCCTTGGCCAGAAAGTACACTTTGGATTATGTCAATCAAAACGTTGAGACAAAGATACTAACGTTAATACAAACTCCAATTTTGAATAATCTTAGTGTGGTTGATGAAGTTGAAAAAAATAATCATTTGTTGACTAAGAATGACTCGCTTATTACGGACTTCGACTCTTCCACCGGCTTACTTGACTTTAACACTACATTTAAAGTTCTTGATGCGAGCGACAGTTCCAGACTAGAGATTTTGATTCATTCACAGGCTTCGAATTCAAGTACTGAATCGATCAAATTGGGGTTTGACACAAGTGTTTCTGCATTCTATTTTAATCGTGACATTCCGGAAGTAGAATTCAATAGTAACCCTTACTTTACGAACAAATTCTCAACTTATGTGGAGCCTGCACTTTATGCTGAAAACGATATTCCCGTGTATAAGATCTATGGAATAGTTGACAAGAATATCATAGAGTTATATTTCAATGACGGTACTCAAACTATGACAAACACATTTTTCATGAGTGAAGGCAAGTATCCGCATCAAATTGAGATAGTGAGTAATGTAGACGGTCATTTTGAATTACAAAGCTTGCTTATTAGAGAATTAGATAAATAGTTCTTGGAGGATCTCATAAAATATGTTCTATAGCATTTTTATTTTGTATATTTCATGCATGATTTGTATATTCTATTCATAAAAATCTGAGTTACTGAAAGAAAATCTTGTAAATGATAAAATAATTACTATTATGGGTAATTTCGTTTCTGAAGGTGGGAGCTATCAACATGCACTATTGTTTGCTTTAAAGAAACTTACCAATTAATTGCAATTAAACTACAAATCATGTTTAATGATTGATATACTTATTTATAGTGAAACTAATGCTAGACAACATCTTCTCTTATATACCAACGATCGTGATTAACAACATTATTATTTATATCGTTATAATAATCCCATGCATCCTTTCGAAAGTAAGGTAAATTCCCCTTTTCATCTATTTGATATTCTACACTAGTATCAACATCAATTTCCAATTGCTTGTGTCTTTTAGTACATTCATAAGAAATTTGATATTCATCTTGTAATATTATCTCGTCACAAGCACCTTTTAATGTCAATCTGCTTTCATCATTATTTTGGAATCGATTGAGGTTAGGGGGGCTTTCACATAAATCATCAGACACCCAGAGACTGATATCTCTTTGGTAATTATGATTGAAAGCATGAATTTTTGTAGTGAATGATTCCTTCCCATATTTTCTACTCAAAATCCTGGAAACATTATTTGGTATGTATGCATCGCCACCTTCAAAATAGGTGTGTCTTATTGGTAATATCTCATCTAGAGTATGCCAATTCCAGTTCTTGCAATGAACCAGTAATGATTTATGTTCTTCTTTTTTTGATAATCCGTCAAACAAGTCGTTTGGTGGAGTACTTCCTGAATGAGACAAAGCAGAGATATCGATATAGAGGCCTGAGTTAATATCAATAAATCTTGCATCAATGAAATTTTTACCATTACCTTGTCTTATATAAGTAGGTGCAATTTCAAGGAGATATTTCGCATTACCATATCTTGGATTTTCAAGTATAATAGACTGATTATACTCTCTTCCTAATCTGTCCAAATGCACTATTGGCATTTGAACATCGACATCAGTATCCCATGGCATGTTTACACCATTATGCGCCCATCCCAACAACGAACCATAATTTATCCAGCTCGGCATCTCTGCTGCTTCTGCAAACTGAAACCAAGCTCGTATCATGTGGTGAAGTACACTTTGCCTTTCACGATCCCCAATAAATCTTCTAAAAAAAGGATATGCTAGATGATGAGAATGTCCTTGTACCACATCGGAAACAATCCAAGGATATTTGAAATATCTGCCCGAGTATTCAACTAATTTATTGGAGTATTCCAAAAACTTCAAATACGTATATTCGGACAGTTTGATTGTATCGGTATTCAACTTTTCCCGTAACTTGAAAATCTCAAGGTCAGGATTAAATATGAAATCCTCCGCTTTAATGTTGACAGATTTTTGTGCGGTTTTCAAAGGCTTCAGCTCAAATCTAGACAACAGGGTCCTTTGAACTTTAAGCATCTCTTCTACCAACTGGTCCTTGGTTACATTTGCCGGCAAATTGGATGGACCAATGCGTTTTTTCCCATGGACCGGTACCTCAACCATGGACTCGTCGGTGACTGCGATGATCTTCGCTGGTATGTCCTTTAAGCAATATAAATCTGCCATCCCTCTAGATACTTTTTTATTATATGACTCCATGAAATACCCGTTTACGTTCGCAAACTTATCGAGCACCCTATCACATCGACCCTCAGGGGACTCTGCTCTGTACTTTCTAAGTATATGGTCGATCTGCAGCAAATCAACCCAATCGTCCCAGTGGAAGTATATTTCTCCATCTTCCGCACTAATCTTCGACATCTCCATGCTCATTTCATCTTCATTGTTATACGAATTTATATGTGAATAAACTGCGTATGCTATATTCCTTGGATTGAAGCTCGATTCTCGGTTCAAATTCAATGCTTGATTCTCAAGCATGTATTGCTCAACGTTGTCTGATAAGAACCTGTGCAAAGATAGTATGATGAAACTGGCGACAAACATTAATCGAATACCATTTTTATGTCTCTTGTTATAAAGCCTAGGTAGAATCATTAGTATAGAATCTCTTACCCAGAGAAAATGAAAAAAAAAAACATATAGTCCCCCAAATATTTTTCATTTAAAGGTATTTAATAGTGACATTGTTTATGTGCAGGGAGATTTATCATGTATTTTTTTTCCTAGCAATACAGCCTATTTTCAGGTAATATATGCAGAACAATTGTGAACATATGTCATCTTATGAGAGATAGCGAGACGGCATTGGACAATATCTCAGGCACTACGCGGAAAGTGATAATGTGGGCTGTAAAACAGTGGAAAATTTGACAGTGCATGATGGAGGACACTTTTTGAAGTAGGTAGTACATGCACATATCGTATCGTTAGAGCACTCCACCGTAAGTGGGTCATTTCTAAGACCAAAGAAGTAGGTACTCCAAACAAAATGACAAGAAAAGTTGCTTCCCCGAGCACATCATCTCCGATAGAAGCACGGCTAAATCAAGTACGCTAGTGAAATTGATTTGAAGCATTTATACCGAATTGGACCAGCCTACAAGAGTAACATATCCAGAAATGGTCTATTTACAGCTAACGTGATCAAATAGGAATGTTTTTAAAAGTATGAGATGGCGTGAGGGTGTACCAGATTCACGCATTTCAGACATAGGGGAAGATGCGTTACTTGTTAAAGACCAGAATTTGGGAATAGTATTCCATGAGCAGCACGGCTTTTCTTCGACATGCATACAGTCGTAGAAACATTGCGATATTCCAGGCACAAAATTTTTTTTGAGACTACACGTACAGAATTACATTGGACTCGATGCATGATTTGAGCGTTCGACCAATTCCAAGTATCAAAGTGATACAGGAAACATCGCAGACATGGGTTAGACAGTTATATAGTTGAGAGGTTGGTTGGAAAGGGAAGAAGCCAAGTGAGACGAGTGTAGTACTTGAAAAATTATTAAGTTGCTTAAGTTGTCGATAAGTTTGTAGCGATGTGTTCGGTTGGAGGAGACTGGTAAAAATATTAATTAGCGTGTTAAGGCAAGTTATTAGGAGACGGTCAGTTGCTTGGTTCCCTTAACTTTACGAGTGTGAGTGAGGTGTCCACCTAAGTAGTTTGGGTTGCATTGCATTGTAGGAATATCTAGATAGGGTAATAGCAGTAGTATGTCAGCGTCATGCCGGTGCAAGTAATGAAATTTGATCAGTTTTTGGTGTTTTGTATACATTTAACCGCAGACTTAAGCGAAAATGATCCATAGCAGCATCAACAAATGAGGCAAGGCTAAACATTCTTACTTAAGGATATTAATATGTGTTGGGTGAGCCGAGGGATGAGTATTACGCCGAACAATTAAATAATCCGAACGAAATAAGTGTGATTGCCATAAAAAATTAAACTATGAGCATCTATATACAGTCATATTTATCTTGCCTTGAGTCCTAGATGATTAAACTTGTTGTCCAGGATTTGATTGTAGTTACCTTGCGAAGTGAAGCCCTCCACATTACTGATATATCTAAACGAAAAGTACGCGAGTTCTACTTCTGAAGACGGGAATTTACGATTGAAAGGCTACTTGCAGACTTGACTTCTTAGTTTGAACCATTCATCATTAGGTATAAGATATCTACTGAGTTTGTAGTACTAGTAAGTGAATTCTCTGCGCTCCAGCGATAGTATAATCTTTGCATTGAAGTGTGTACATAATTAAACGGGTAAAACAATTTCAAGTATAATTGAGGGAATTGTAGGAAGAGCTGGAAATGTGTTTTAGCGGGAGTCAAACACAAATAAACAAAAATAATTTTTCATAACGATGAATGCTCTAAATGTGCCTAAACTCAATTAAAAAGTAGAGTATATATTGCCAGATAGTATATAGCTATGCAGAGTCGGATACCACCAATTCCCAATAGCATTATGCCAGAACTTAGCTGCTAACTTAAAGTTAGGTATTGATTTTCCCCACCGAAAAAAATTGTGCGAAGTTTTCCGAGGTTACTTCCTAATTTGTCCGGGAATTTTTACAATAAATATATCCAATACCCCAGAGTTTCTTTAAACCCTAGATTCAAGCCAGTAAATTAGGGCCTATTGAAAGGAATTTTATAGAAACGGTCACAATGACTAAAAAGCTTAGCCCACTCGAAAAAAAAAATAGAAAACCGGCCTCTAAAGCTTGTGTTTTTTGTCATTCAAAACATTTACAATGTTCTAATGAAAGGCCTTGCAAGAATTGTGTGAAGAGAAATCTAGGAGATCAATGTCATGACGTTGTTAGGAAGCGTGCAAAATACCTAAATACATCCAGTGGCAAGAACATGAAATCAAGGACAAATTCAATGCTGTCAAGCTATAGATCCCCCAGTGTTACGAATTCTCCACAAAATTTATCTACACATAGCATTATTAAACAGGAACCAGATTCCATTACAAAAGGGGATGAAAGGACGATTCAACAAGCAAGCTTAATACAGAACCAACCCGAGCTAAATAATTTACTGCAATACGTAGATCAGAGACCCACGGCCCCCTCTAATACAATGCTAGACACAACGAATGATGTATTGAATAAACTATTATATAGTGAGCCAATAGAATCGGATTCGATGTCACTAAGAGATTCAATATCTGAACAACCTGAAATGGATTCAAATAGGAGAGGAATAGATACTATGTTCAATTCCAATTACCTTAATCAAGAATACCTCATGCTAGGGGATATTATATTGCACTCGAAACCATCCTCCCCTTCACCATCAAACACAAGTGCTTCTGAATATAATGGCGAAGCTACCATTTCGCCAGCGAATACATTGTTAAATAATACTAGGTTGGATTTTGATAATTCAAATGAAGGTAATATTTCAAATTCTAAGAGGAAACTCAATAAACTAAAAGACTCGAGACCATTTATAGCTTTAGGGGTCTCAAATGATACTCCGATAAATTTACAACCCGAAGGTAATCTAAGTTTAGATAACTTTACAACTAAAAACGAAATTATGAACAAAGATAACATATCATCAAATCTGCTCAAAACTGATTATGTGTCTCCCTTAATAAGTCATCACATATACCAGTCAGTCCAAGATATATATACGCATAATATCACTAACTTTGATTACCCCCAATCATACCACCTGTTAACCAACTTTTTAAAGAGGAGGTTTCTGGGAAATTCTCTAGCACCAGAACAAAGACAAGCTAAACGTAACAATTTATTAATAATACTAAAGCTTATTGCAAGTTACAGACCGACATTTATTTCTGCTCATAAAAATTTGTTGAAGCCCTACGACTTATTGTTTTTAGAAATGTCCTTTCAAAGATCACTAATAGATTGTGAGAAATTACTACTTTTTAATTCTTCTCCATCAATTATATGGCGTCGAACAGGAGAGATTGTTTCTATTTCTAACGATTTACTAAGCATATTGGGCTTTAACTTATCTGATATATTATCCAAACGGACTTTTATAATGGAATTAATGTATGACGATGAGTCGATTATTAATTACTTTAAATTGTTTAAATCGGTAGCTGTTGGTAATTTGCACCTGAGTATTATCACGAAATGTAAATTAGTGAAAAATTCAACTGCCACATTCAATAATGAGGCTTCGGATGTGGCAGATAAAGAATATATTGAATTTTGTTCTGCCTGGACCGTTAAAAGAGACCCGTTTGATATTCCTATGTTAATTATTGGCCAGTTTTTACCGATATTACCAGGTGGAGAAGGTGTAAGGAAGTATTGACTATTTAGGATTTCGTATATTAAAGGATCAGTTGGTCGCAAAATACGTGTGACAGTGATTGCTTTTTGCAATCACAGTATATATTTCGTGGTACCCACTTTTTCCTTCTTGCATTCTAATATTTATTCATATGTATTTTTAATCCAATTGTATTCCAAAATGCTAGCACAAATAACTCCAGTGAGGGCAATGCTCTTCGGTGGTTCCCTCATTTCATTTGAAATTTTCTGTATGGCCAATTATTATTATTCACGTTCCGCATTCAAAAAGATCTTCGTCAATGATCCAATATATGAGAAGATGCACATTCATCCTTATCGTTACTGGGTAATAGAAGATAATTGATGGAATGAGTTGTGATTTTTTTATATGGTACTTCGATAATTAGTGAATGATGAAAATTTACGTAAAATTAAATAGTCAAAATTGATATTACTTAAGAGTTTATCTTATTTATATCGTAGACTAATATATTGTTCATCAATGGTTATTTTCTTACTTAAAAATGCATGTATTTAATGAATATATTGTCGTGGAAAAAATTCCTACCTTATTGATTTGTACTTATTCGAAACATTATTTATACTGGTTTAATTAACATTGTCCAGAGAAAAAGCCTACTGGTTGGAAGGTCCTGCCTGAGGAAATGATGAAGGAGGTGGCACAGACTTTTCAGCACCTACAGAGTTGCTTTCTGTCGAAGCTTCTTTTTCATTATTCTGATAAAATAAAGGGCATGACTTATTGGTTCTAATATGACCAAACGCACCACATGAAGCGCATCTTCGTGTCTTACTTTTACCCTTACCTATACCCTTACCACCAAATGCATATGAACCATCAGGTAACATTACAGTGTTAGCATCAATAACTTTCCCACCCGCAGCTGCAGCTGCATGTAATACATCTTTGGAAGGCTTTCTGCCTTTCCCCAGCTTTGCTTTTTTTTCTAAGCTAGCCAATTTTTCTTCTAAAGCCTTTCTACGAAGTTTGTTTAATTCTTTATCATTGGTTGGAATAATATCGTCGACCTCTGCATTTCTTAATAATTCATCTTCAATTTGTTTCCTGCGTCTTATATATGCTCTTATTAATCTTGGGTCAGTAATAGTATCAACCCGTCTTTGAACAATACCATTTTCATCACGGAATCTTCTTGTTATCCTTAGAGCCTTGTTTTCGGCAGTTCCAATCTCTTCATTAATAGCAATATCTTTATCTTTCGCTATTTTATGCTTTACTGCTCGGTCATGATCAGCTGGTTTATATTCATTGTACACAGTGTTTAAATCATGACCCTCCAGTTGATCAACGGTCAAAGACCTTCTTTGGGCATACCATATCCTTGAAACCTCATTCTCATAAAGCTTTTGTTGATATGCTGCTGTATTATTTTTAGGAACATTTTCCTTAACAGGCGCAAATAATGGAGTAAAACTACTTTTCTGTGTGGATCTGAAAAAAGAAAATCCTAATCCAATACCTGTAGGGTCCCCTTCGCCATTAAGTTGAAGCATTGCCTTAGTCTGATTAGCATTTACAAAATTACGCGTTAAATTCCATGGAGCGAGTTCTTCTTCTTCTTCAAGGTCTCTATCTCTATCTTTATCATTATCCTTATCTTTTAATTTGGATTTCTTCTCTTTCTCATTCTTCTCCTTTGGTTTTTCTTTCTCTTTTTCTCCATCACTGACATTCTCATCCTTAGATTTGTCCTTTTTGTTTTCCTTTTTGATATCCTCTTTTTTGGATCCTGCCTCATTACTGAACAAAAACGCTAAATCTTCCAACGTTTGCTGCCCGTATTGCATACTATCTAATAAAGCGACGTCTTCAGGAGTAATCATAGATCTAATCTCCTCTTCTGATGGCACAATATCAGTGTTCTTAATTTTCCAATATCCTTGATCCTCTCCGTGTTTTTGATACTCCATGAACTCTTTTAATCGTTGACGATTTTGCATATCGTTTTGATCTGGAAAATGATGCGCAATTGTCTTCACAGAAACACGAGACTCATCATTCATATTCATTGCACGAAACACAATCATCTTTAATCTGTTTTTGGAAGTATTGGTAACTTTTCTAGAGTGAGGAGCTGGAACTTCTACCGCAGGGAAAGTATTTCCTACCGCAAAGAGATGATTAATACTTCTCAAGAAGTACTTTTGATGATTACCAGCACCCTGAGATCTAACGAGTAAAAAATCGGTTTGAGATGGGTCATGCTTGAATACAGGAGCACGTACCATATTGTTATATAGAGTGGGTACGAAATCTCCTTTAGCAACATGTCCAAAATTCCAGAATGGAGATCTGTCTTCCACTCCGAGAACATGAGTTTCACCCAACGGTGCCTTTGGTCTCGAATTATCATCTTCCTTTTCCTTTCTATAATAATTAATCAATTTAGAACCCATACCAAAATTGGATAAAATTTGAGGGTATTCCTCTGCGTATTCCATGCCAATAAGCGTGCTTGTGTCTGATGTAGTCAAATCTGAAGACTTTGTGAATATTTCTTGTGAAGTTTTACCTCTATCTTTTTTCTTCTTGCGTAATTTTAATTTTGAAAAACTTATTAAAGTACCTGGTCTTATATTAAATTTAGGCCTATGAAATGACCTGGCTTCTTCTTTAGTCAACTTGACTCTATAGTAAGGGGTTTGTAACCTTAATGCTGGAATAGAATGCTCAATATTTAAGTTACTTAACTGACTTCTGACCTTTGTATTGTAATTATTCTTTAAAATTTCGTATTCTTTATCGTTAGAAATATTGAATTTCATTTCTAATAACTTCTCATTAGTAGGAATGAGTGCCTTGGACTTCGTTTTTTCTGACACAGACTTATCAGGGACAAATAACAAATTAGGGTCATTCATGTCTAGCTTCAAATTCTTTTCGGTGATTTGTCCATT
Organism: Debaryomyces subglobosus; assembly: GCA_003708965.2. Classification (NCBI taxonomy): domain Eukaryota; kingdom Fungi; phylum Ascomycota; class Pichiomycetes; order Serinales; family Debaryomycetaceae; genus Debaryomyces; species Debaryomyces subglobosus. The sequence continues at coordinate 837,975 of PPOW02000004.1, read as the reverse complement.
AAAAATATTTTCATCTTCTTCGTAATCAGATTCCATATCTAGTGATCTTTGTTCAACTTTGACAGGCACTCCAGATTCATATTTTTTATCACCTGCATTGATAATATCATCATCGTCCCAAAAAGTCGTAGAAAGAATTAAATCTTTAGAGAATTCAGAAAACTTATCATTATTTGTTCCATCCAGGCTTAAGAAGGAAATAGGGTTCAAGTTAGACACCTTCTGTACTCCTTTTCTTTCTAATTCTTGTATTATTTCTAAATCATTTTGAGTTATATTAATAACGTTATTCTTTGCAGAGCCAAAGTGGTTATTTGATGGCGACCTTTTAGCTTTAAATAATTTTCTTTGGTCAACTTCAATTTCCAATGATAATTTATTCGGAATTAATGGCTTGACATTGGATTTTAATGCTATTGGGGGTCGAAGATACGAGTAGTATTTTGGAGGTGGAAGAAACAAAGTGTGATTGTTAAATGGCTTCTCTTTAGAATAATTCGGGAAGTAATACGCCAAACTTCTTTTCGTACTTCTATATTCTAGTTTCTTCACTATTCTTGCGAGTTTTTGCTTCTTGAGTCTTCTACTTTCTTCCAGTTCCAATGTACGTGACCGTTTTCTGTCTGTTTGTGTAGCGTTGTTCTCCCTGTTTTGTATGTCATCTTCAAATATTCCACCCATATTCAAATCATGAAAACCATCATCATCTATTAAATGATTGTCCTGATTCAAGTCATTGAATAAACGATTGTTATTGTCAGAATACGACCGGAAGTTGTTTTCATCTATATGACTTTCTTCATTGCCATCGTCCCCAAACATATTGTCAAATTCTTCATCGGCTTGTCCTTGGAGTTCATCCTCGTTATCATCTACACGTCCCTGGTAAATACTCGCCTGTTGGCCATTATTAAAACTGATTTCATCGTCATCAGCTAATTCATCGATATCTTCATAATCTACAGCATCTTCAGCATGTTGCGTCTTACGAGCCAGAAATATATCATTAATTATTTGGTCATTCGGTAAATTAGATGAATCTCCAATAATTTGATTATAAGATTCTTCAGCAGTGGAATCTCCTCCTTTGCTTTGTTTCTTAAGTTTATCCATAGCTGGGACTACTATCGATACAACTGATATATTTGTTAAACTTCTTTAGTTTTTATGATCATTTAACAAGGTCGTTAGAAAATTACACAAAGAGAAAAATACTATAACAACAGACCAAGCTCTAGCTAAAAGTGAATACGCTTCAAGAGATATATATTAACATGAGTACAAGCATTTTTGATACAAAACCTTACCAGAAAGATATCATAATAATCTTGCATCAATATACAACCCTGTCTATAAATTATTTATACACGAATGACTATGATATCTATATTATTTCAAACCTAAACATCTTTGACAAATATCTTAGAAAGAAATTATCACAGAATACACGTGGAAAAGTAACCGTAATAACACTTCTTGGAGATACGGAGGAATTCATTCATGCAATTGCATTTTTAAATTCGTTTGATAACATTGATGGAAGGCTACAAAACAAGAACCAATTTGCAGAAGAATACACTTATTACTTAAAGAAAATGCAATATGGCGAAGATATAAGTGGATACAGACTAGGTGATGAGGAATTCAACTTACCCCCGGGGCATTGTGATATACCATTACCATTTGAATTAATTGTGGTACTTGATAATATAGAGCTTAACAATGACCATTTATCACTGAAAAGCGTGTTCATGCAACAGATCCTTAGGTTTGTATCCTTGAAACATGGCGGTACATTCGTATGTACATCAAACACACAAGCAATAATTACCAGTGAAAAAGTTCTATTGAACTTTTTGCTGCAAATTGGACATCAGAGCACCAAAACACAAAGAATACAAGTGAACAATCCCGAAGCAATTGCTATTTATGAATCAGATCATAACTTAAATGATAAGAATTTGCGAATATGCCTCTTGTCACCAAAAGGCTGGGATTCATGGAACAAAATACAAATATTGGCCACATCTGTCATCCATGACACAGACAAATCAAAATACAATCTTCTTTCAAATGAAAATGCATTCAACGAGCTCAATCTAGTATACAATGCTTACATAGACTTTTCGAACTTGTATGTTGACCAAGAAACAACAGAACATCGTACGGCGGACGAATATAAAAGTGATTTATTTTTATTGCTATCGACTGATTACAAAAGCATGAAAATAACTCATGATACACAGAGGAAGCAAGGCATATCGCTTGAAGAAGTTTTAGAGAAGCTACAATAGGAATCATAACTTATTTGATATTAATATGTAATGATGGTACTGTATATAAGCGCGGGACATCTCCGACGCTTTCAGAGTCTACCTGAGAACGAAAAAAGAATAGCTAACAATAATGTTACTTCCAATTTATTTCAAGTATTATGCCAGAAGTTGAAGCAAACGACCCACTAAGTAGAAATACGGCCAGGCTTTCAATTTCGATTTCCAACTTGGAAGAGGAAGAAAATCCCCGTCATCAGGTAGCAGAATTCTTGAAGGCATCTAATGGAAGTAGGCGAGATTCAGCAGTCTCAATCACGTCTGTGAATGAAGAAACAGATGTCGATACGTCGTTGAATGGATTCAAAGACAGATATGAGGGGTTAAAACAATCTCTTGGCGATCGGCCAAAAAGAAGAAGGTCATCAACTTCATCGGTCACATCTAATAATAACAAGAATGGTTTGTTGAAATCTGAGACCAAGATCCACAAAAAGAAGTTGAAGAAATCGCAAGAGCCACCCACATTTGAGCTAGTTACAAGCGCTAGTGCTGACAAAAAGCATCCATCTATCAAGAAGCTTTCACTCACAAATATTCGAGATTTGATCATTCATATTTTCAGTAAAGATGTAAATCATAATTTATCTTGGATAAGATTAAAACAAGTGACAGAAATAAAGAAAATGGTATTCTGCTTTGTTCCAGGATTAGTCACTGAGGAATTTTTAGAGCCAAACTCTCCTCACGCAGACGATAAATTTATACCCATATCTCAAACTTTGAAAATTGAAGAACTAAAGTTTTTTAAAGAAAAATTTGACTCATTGATTCAAGTAACTGCCCCAGGTAGTAAAGATTCATTATTTCTGGCTTTACACACTCTCACTAATGTACCTTTGACTAAGAAAGAAAAGAAAGATCAGATAGATAGCCTGAGAAAAACTAAATTAACATTGTGGGATCTTTTATCGAGTAAAGAAATTTTGATTCAAAATAACTATCCTATTCATTCTAGTTTAATAGATGATGACGATAATATTAACGTAGATTCGAAAAGTTGGGTCGAAACCGAGAAGTTTGAGCATGAAGGATCGCATACTTTTGCATTGGATTGTGAATTCTGTCAATCAGCATCGGGTAAGGTATTGACACGAATATCACTAATCAATTTTCAAGGCGAAATTGTGTTGGATCTGTTAGTCAAACCAGAGGAAGTTATAACTGACTATCTCACCAAATATTCTGGAATTACTGAAGCAAAATTGACGGGTATTACAACTAACTTGAGTGATATTCAAAAGAAGATACTCAGCATTGTATCGTCGGATGATATTTTAATTGGCCATTCATTGGAATCTGATTTGAATGTTATGCACATAAAACACCCAAGAATTATTGATACAGCTCTCGTATATGAACACCATAGAGGCCCTCCCCTGAAGCCTTCTTTAAAATGGCTTTCTGAAAAATATTTGAATAGACTGATTCAAGAAGGTGAAAATGTGGGTGATGGACACTCATCAGTAGAAGATGCAAAAGCTTGCCTAGATTTAATTAAGGTGAAATTGCAGGAAGGTGAATATTTCGGAAAGAACATGAATGAAATCTCATTGTTTGAAAGAATTAATAAGGATCGTTTAAGTGTGAAAAGCAGCTCATCTCATGACCCCATAAAGTCCTTGTTTATAGATTATACCCCAGTTCGCGATACCAATACTAAAGATTCTCAAAACCAATTACAGAAAATACAAGTTAGTAACGATGATGAAGCAATTGATCAACTCGCAAGTAAAATTGATGACACCGATTTGGCTCTTTTGAAGTTGAGAGAACTTGAGTTTAACAAAGGCTGGACCCCAATCCCAAAGTTATATGATGGATATGTTGGAAAATTAGAAGATAAATCTAATTCACATAACGCTTCAGACGAACACAAGAGTTATGTATTTCGTGGTCTCAATGAAAGACTTGAAAGAATATACTCTTTGTTACCAGAAAATGCCATGTTGATTTTATGTTCTCCCCTGGGTGATCCAAGGGAAATGATACGTTTACAGAATATAAGGAAGAAGTTCCAGAGCTTAGAAAGAGAGGGAATCGATGTTAGTACTCTACCAGAACAAGATAGCTGGAATTTTGAGAAACAATGCGAATTACAACAAGCTGTTAATCTTTCTAGACGGGCATTATGTTTTATCTGTTTGAAACTGGCTAACAAGAAGAATTAGCTATTTTATCCTAAATATTTATAGAACAAAACAGAAGAGGAATGTTATCCCTCACGTATATAATATATCCAACAACCGAAAATCCTAGACTTCTTTCTAGTTTAGGCGTCTGTAATGCCCGATAATGAAACAATTTCTTCATCCTTATTCTTGATGCTCAAGGCTGAACTTAATTCATCTTTTGATGCAATATCATCACTTTCACCATTATTGTTCTCTGAAGCACCTTTATCTCCCGAATGGTCCGTAATTGCGACTACTTCGTAGTACTTCCAGTTATTCAAGTCCAAAGTATCAGCAGAATCGAATTTCACAGCCGGATTGTTGCTCGAATCAACAATAGTTCTATGCCACCCCTTCAATTTTATACTTCGAGGTTCAAAGCTACCTCCATTATTCTGAAATGATGTATTATTTATCTCGGGACTATACCACTCTTTGACCCACGTAATTGAATTATTTATATGGCTTGGTCCTGGGGTAAACGATCCACCTCTTATAGCGGGTGTTTCTGAAGCACTTCTTGAAATCATTATTTTAATGGTCAACAAAAGAAAATAACCAATGTAACTAATTCGGCTAATTTTTATCTCATTTTGACGATGAACTCATCTTTATTATACCCGTTCCTAGTACAAGATAGCAATCCGTATTCCTATCCACAAGATCAATTTCATGTGACCCTTGTCGTGGAGGGATATATTTTTCATTAGTGCGCCAAAAAACTATGTACTATTAAACCATGCTTATTAAGACTAATATATACAGGTATATATACCTTTACTAACATTATTTTGAATGTTATTAGTTACTATTATTTGAGGCTATTGTTACCTTCCAAGTTATCCAGTCGAGCTTGATCTTTGGGACTGTTTGGCATGTCAGTATCTTCTGCTTTTGTATGTGAAGGTGGATGTTCTAAGCTATTTTGTTGTAATTGCTTTTGCCTTAATTCTCTTTGCTTCCTCAAAGCTCTCAGTTTGGCATTTTCAAGCTTTGTTTTTATTTCTAGTCTTCTTTGCTCTTCTTTCTGTACTCTCTGGTCGTACCATTTTATCATCTGGCGGGGTTTTGTGCCATAGATTACTTCATACTCGCAAAATAAGCAACAAGAACCAAATACTGTATTGCTATGTACATTTGTGTTAGTGAATGAATCCGAAGTAGCCTTTGACTGCCTCGAATTGGTCGTATTCGAATTGGTTCTCTTTTTCTTCTTATTTTTTTTTTTACTTTTTGATGATGAATTGCTTGCATTATGAGATGCGCTTGCATTTATTTCATTAATCGAGGGTAATTGCAAGTTTTTACGGTTAGAATTCGTTGAAATTCTAGATTCCAAGTTCATTAATCTTAATTTTTCTTCCACATTACTATATGTGGGCACTAACTTTCCTTTATGATCATATTCAAACGTGAACTCACAAGATGGACCATCCTCATCTTCATCAAAACCATATGAGCCATTTGTATATCCATTTCCTCTCCCAGCGTGAAATATTGGACAATCGCATTCTTCAAATCCATGAGTTTCACATTCCGGCGCTGTATTCAATTCCACTTCTATATGGCGCTGCCCCGGATAGTCATACAGAAAGTCACCTTGCACTTCCTCCAAATCATAATCATCCTGCTCATCATCATAAAACTGATCTGTATTACCGTCGTGTAACCCTTCTTCATCCTGCGTATCATAGAGCGAGAATCCTTCTCGCTTTGGCGCCTTATAATTATTTATTGAGAAATTGTTAGATGCTATCATTTGCGTTATTTTATTTCGAAGAAAGTTAATTTCTGATTCTTTTAATAAAGATTCACACGAGGTTGAAGAAGGCTTTTCCACATTCAGACTTTTCACCTCGTGAGATGTTTGTAGTGATTTGTCTTCGGATTGTTCAACTCTCGGTACTTCTTTCTTTTCATTCTCTATATTTATATCGTTCATTTTTTCCGAAAAATCTGAAGACGCTTTCTCTAGCGCCTCTAACAACGTATAGTTGAAAATTGGTTGTGAATTTTTATCCATCGATTCATCTTTAGGAAACGGCAGAAAATTTTCTTCATCCCTAAACTGTTTACTCATCACCTGCAGCCAGGTATCATAGTTTTTGGAAACCAAATCAAACAACTTTTGTGGATCAAGCTTACCTGCTATATTCTTCCCATTAGTATTTGGTTCTTGGTCATCTTGATCGGGGTTTTGTGCTTTAAGTGCGTTTGCTTCCTTTGCGACCAGACTAGAATTCGATTCTTTAATAGGCATTATATTTGAAACATATAAATCTGTCTACTTCTTATCTGGGTTCTTACCATCAATTACTATTTGAATCTACAATTTAATTCCAGTCTTCGAAGATATTTTAGCGATATATTACTACATTTTTTTAGATGGTTCGCTAAAGAAGTTTGTGGATTAGAGGAAAGTGACACAAAGCCGAATGTGTACTTATATACTTACAGAGACATTCTTCTAAAGACAACTAGATTAGTCCTTCTTCAAAGTTCTTTGCTTCTCTGCATTCTTGACAACTTTTTCATCAACGAATAAACCTTTACGCCTTCTGATTGTATTCATGTATCTTCTCGCAACGTTTTCTCTTTCAGCAAATTCACCAAGTTCTTCAAGCTCTTCTTCTGTATGTGGAATCCAAAATGGATCAATATCCAACATATCAAAGCCATCGAAAACTAATTGTGGACTTGCAGCACCAGAAGTCTTCTTTCTTATATCTTCAGAAAAACCAAATGCTTCCACCACAGGGATACGCGCCTCAATAGTGAAGAATGGAGTACCTTCCTTCATTTCTTCTGATATAATGGAACCACCCCTTCTTTGAACAACAGCGTACACCTTACCCAAAACTTCTGCTGACGCCTGAATATCACATGTGTACATAGCCAAGAATAAACGAGGTGCTTTCAGCAAGAAAGATTTATGAATCAAATCACGAGTAAAGGTGATGACTCTCCCGGGAAGATTGGATATTTTAGATTCATCAGTATTAGCATCCTGGGTTGTTTCACTCTTGCGAAGTACAACTAAAACACCCTGCATGTATTCAGATGCCAAAGGTCCTTCGTTCATTGCAAGTTGAAATCCATTCAATACGTTATTCTCGTATTCAAATTTGGTACTATCGGTGTTTTTGTTGAATAAACGCCTCATTTTTTTATTATTGGCCTTACTCTCAATAAGAATATTTGGACCAACTCTCTTTGGACCTAATGAAACGATACTCTCAACAAGTTCTCCAAGCAGTCTGAATCCAGTTTCTTGCTTAATCCGGTCAACGTCATCGCTTTCTTCGAATATAGTAGTGAGCCTCTCTTGAAATTGCAACAAGTTGTCTGATGATGTACCTGTCGTACGACTGACATTGACCATATTGGTGATTTCAGATTCATTATCAATTAAAAACTTAGTGACTTCTGTTGGTAATGGGAAGGTTTCAAAATCCAAATTAATTCCTTCTAACACAAGCTCCTCTTCATCATTATCATCGTCGCGATTGTCTGCTTGATGAATCGCAAGTCCTTCTCTGAAGGGAATAACAGGTTCTTTTACTACAACTTCACATCCCTGCGCAAATCTTTCTTCTAGATCCTTCAAACTTCTTTCTAAATGAAGTTCCCCTGCAACGCACATAATGATTTCACCAGAGTCATCGTCAACATACCATTCCAATATAGGATCCGCTTTAGAAAGCATATCAAGTCCTCTTTCCAATTTGCCTAATTTACTTGGATTAGTAGGTTCGACTGCGACCTTCATAATTGGCTTATTGTGGATTAATGTCGAAGAAGAGGCTAAGTTAACATAAGGCTTATCCTTAATCTCTGAACATAAGGTTGCATTTTTGAATACTATCGAATCGAGCCCAACGACACCTACAATGTTACCCGCAGGGACCTTATCCATTTTAACAAACTCCTTTCCCATTATCAAAAATAAATCTTTAATTTCAATATTATACGAAATTTGATTTTTATTATTTTCGTGGTCATTGGGTATAGAAGGATCATATTTTGGACCAACAACTGTGATAGTTTGACCCTTGCTTAAAGACCCAGAATATATACGAGTAAATGCTATTAGAGTTTCAGGGGTACTTTGGCTATCATCATCATCTGTATCTTCCCCTTCGAAGTCATCTTCTTCGAACTCCCACTCAAATGGATCCTTGGTTGTTTGAGGTAAACTAAATTCATCTTGCAGCTTACTATCTTGTAAAACAGCGGCTGCTTCTGATGCCTTTTTAGCCAATTCTCTTGCTTTTCTTCCCCTTTCCATGATTTCATCTGCTGTTAAAACAGAGCCTGCGGCAACATCTTTGGGCAAATCTTCTTCTGGAATCGAAATCATTTTCGAGACATACGCCATAGTATGATTCTCTGCGTCAGATGAATCACAATTAAGCATAGCCAGTTCAAATGCGGGATCAAGTAAGCTTGACTTTTCTCGGGTATCATCCACTGCATTATAAATACACTCATCTAATAATTTGCCTATTCTTTTCTGCTGCGCTATTACTGGACTTGGAATAGAGTCTATTACCGCGCCCAATAAGGCATGACTTACAGGAATCCACTGCGACATAATCAAATTCAACAACTTTTTATATTCCTTTGAACGCAAATCTCTAGGATTCACTTGCGTTCCTAATTTTTCAATAATTTTTTCAAGCTTTTCTTGATTTCTCTCTATGATGCAATGTTCATAGATAGCCCATATTTGTTCTAGAACCAAAGATACAAATAATGGCTTCGCTGAATTGTTTGTTGTCTTAAGTTTTTTACCTGGAATGATCTTTTTGTTTTTCATGTCAAGGTAGAAATCACCCCATAAAGTTTTCGATAAAACGCTATGAGAAAATCCTAATTTCGCCAGATAAATTTTTGCAAAGGTATTAATAGAAAATGCCCAACCATCAACAGCTGACGAGAAGATAACATTATTTTTTTCAGGAGAAAAGTATATATCTTCATCATCCTTTTCAACAAACTCGCCAAGTGCACCCTTTTCTCTCCAAATCATATCGTCTTCCATCCTTTCTCCCGCATAAAAAGAACCAATAACAGAATTAACTTGCTCTATAACTCTTGATAAATGCTGATATGCCTCCAAAGGAGTCAATTTCCATTCGGTTATTAATCTGTCAATTTTATTTAAAACCAAAATTGGTTTTAATGAGTCAACCCAACATTGTCTTAAAACGTTGATCGTTTGTGAACATACACCTTCAACAACGTCAACCAACACAACAGCACCGTCGCATAACCTCGATGCCGTAGAAACTTCCGATGAAAAGTCAATATGACCTGGTGAATCAATCAAATTAATCAAATGCTCTTTAATTTCGGTTTCTGGTTCTGTTTGACCCTCCTTCAATTCTTTCCTACGCATAACTTTGAAATAAAGGGATATAGCAGAAGCTTCCATTGTGATACCTCTCAATTGCTCATCTTCTCGTGAATCCAAATATCTAACTTTACCAGCCATTCTTTGTGAGATAATCCCATTTGTAGCAAGAAGCGAATCACTTAACGATGTCTTACCATGATCAACATGTGCCAAAATACAGATATTTCTAATATTAGATGCATCCAGCTGTAATTTGCTAAACGTATCTGCTGATAACCTCATGATTACTTGTATATTTATATCAACTATGACTAAAACAAATCAGACGACTTCTTTTGCCTTTTTTCTTTATCTTTGGTTGAAAAATCGCACTGTATTTAGAATGAGGTGATCAAATATTTGACTCGAGAATATTTAGTATTCGTTCTTTTGCCATGGAATGCCCATTATGTTCTTCTCCCATGAAACAGCACTTGCTTCAACCATCGTTGGCGCTAATACTGTGTTCGTCCGAGTCTTGTGTATATCCGTTTAACTTAACAATGGCCCAACTACAAGAGAATAATTTACTTATTCCAGACGTCAAGGAATCTGATATAATGAAAGGCATGCTCACTAAAATGGTTGAGGAATCACAAGTGAATGAAAAGATTGCACAGTTCATCACTAAGGGTGATGACGAAGTAATATTATGATATCATCACACTAGAACACAACTGCCGTCCACGAATTTATGAAAGATGAGGCATTCACTCCAGTCGATCTGACTTCCGTATATTTAAAAGATAAGTTCATATAGCATTTCGTACATATGCTAGGAAATTATCAAGCCAAGTGTCTATTTACTGCAAAGAGCTTTTGGCACATCGAGTCATCAGTCAACTTATTTGTTAATACCTATTTTGGGCATAAATTTTATAATTTCAATCTTCAAAAAAAGAGCTATAGATAGAGAGCAAAGTACATCAATGATTATTATATCCTAACATCTACTACTGTATAGCTTTTGATCCATATATACATCGATTGTATAATAAATAGTCTATGATCCGGGTAATATCCAGAGATTCATCGTATTAGCACGGGTAGTGCCTTTACCAAACATTCGAAGTCGAAGACCGTCTAATTAACAGTAGATGAACAGATATAATAGTTTTAGCCTATATACTAATCAATCTTAATTAATACTAGATTACGTTTCTAACACATCCTAATACATTCGCACAACTATTTGAATAAATTCGTGCTTTATTGTTAAAATTCACTGCATTAATTACTTGTATTATACCTATAACAAACTTTTACAAGTCGAATAATTTAAACGCTAACCATATCGATATATACATATTTACATAACCATTCGATATGACAGATCAGTAAGTATTTTATTTTTTGAAAGTTTTATAAGCTTAGAAATCGGTGATCAGAACTTGTTTCTACCAATATGAAGACGTGGTATACTAATATGATTAAGAAACTGGAAAGAATCATTAAACATTCCGCAAAAAGATACTAGACCACAAACAGAAGATGTGTTAAATACGAAAGGGAAGACATTCGAGGACTTTCCATTAAAGAGAGAATTATTGATGGGTATTTTCGAGGCGGGATTTGAAAAGCCATCACCAGTGCAAGAAGAATCGATTCCAATGGCACTTGCAGGTAGAGATATATTGGCCAGGGCAAAAAACGGGACGGGGAAGACCGCTTCATTTGTCATTCCATGCTTGCAACAAGTTAGACCAAAAGTAAATAAGATCCAGGCATTGATTTTAGTCCCAACTAGAGAATTAGCGTTACAAACATCACAAGTTGTTAGAACCTTGGGAAAACATTTGGGTCTTCAATGTATGGTCACCACTGGTGGGACTTCTTTAAGAGATGATATTTTGAGATTGAACGATCCAGTTCACGTTTTGGTCGGTACACCAGGTAGAGTTTTAGATTTGGCGTCCAGGAAGGTAGCAGACTTATCAGAATGTCCATTATTCGTTATGGATGAAGCGGACAAGATGTTGTCTAGAGAGTTTAAGGGTATTATCGAGCAGATTTTAGCCTTCTTCCCAGCTACGAGACAATCATTGTTATTCTCTGCAACTTTCCCATTAGCAGTAAAATCGTTTATGGATCAACATTTGACCAAGCCTTACGAAATTAATTTAATGGATGAATTGACCTTGAGAGGTATTTCGCAATTCTATGCTTTCGTTGAAGAAAGACAAAAATTACACTGTTTGAACACTTTATTCAGTAAATTACAAATCAATCAAGCAATCATCTTTTGTAACTCAACAAACCGTGTTGAACTTTTAGCCAAAAAAATTACTGAATTGGGTTATTCATGTTACTACTCTCACGCAAAGATGCCTCAACATGCTAGAAATAAAGTATTCCACGAATTTAGACAAGGCAAAGTCCGTGTTTTGGTTTGTTCCGATTTATTAACTAGAGGTATAGATATCCAGGCAGTTAACGTTGTCATTAATTTTGATTTCCCAAAAACAGCAGAGACCTACTTACATAGAATTGGTCGTTCTGGTAGATTTGGTCATTTAGGTTTGGCTATTAACTTGATGAGTTGGAATGATCGTTATAATTTGTATAAAATTGAACAAGAATTGGGTACTGAAATTAAGCCTATTCCAGCTACCATTGATAAGTCTTTGTACGTTGCTGAAAACGAAGCAGCGGTGCCAAGACCTTTCAAAATTGATCAATTACCGAAGGGAAATGAGACCGTTCATAAAAAGAGTGGTTATGAATACAAGGGCCAACCGGAGGTAAATCATAATACAGGCGGAATTTCTCAACAAACATCGAATGGTCCAATCCCTCCTCAACAAATTCATCCAAGTCAAAGCCAGATGCCACCGCAACAATACCCTGGATATCTTCCTCAATTTCAACAGCAAATGCCTCCTCAATTCAACGGATATCTACCTCAACAACAGTATGCCAACCCACAATATCAACAACCTCAACCTCAATCTCAACCACAACAATTCCAGTAGAGCAAAATAGTTTAGCACGCTTGTAATAGTGCTCTTTTGTTCTAATGTGCTTTATTTGTATTTAAATTGATCAAAAAAAAACGAAAAAAAAAACAAAAAAAAAGAAAAAAACTATTAAAAATCAAAAAAAAAAGAGAGATCTCAAAATATAACCTCATATTTGTCTAAAACAGAGCTACTAGGAAAATGATTTCGAAATATAATAAGAAAAATTGAAGAACTGATAAGTTTACCTTGATAATTAACGATTCCTGTATTTTTTTTTTGGTATATTATTTAATGATTTACGAGCATTTATTTTTGGTATTTGGTTCTTACATGATAGATTTTTGTTAGATATATATTGATCTTGTGCTGTCCTTTTCCATTTCATTTTCCCGGTTGATTCAGCTTTCCATTTTTACAATATTCTATGCCATTTCAATTTTTATTTATTTATTATTTTTTCTTTTTTTTTTTTATGTTTGCTGATTAGATGGTAATGTTAAATATTTGTTCATTTAACTTTTCCATTGTATATAGATTTTATTTTATCTAATAAAAACATAATTGGCGCTTAAGCTTTTGGCTTATTTCGAAATATTCTAAGTATGATAATGCAGGAGTAGCGGTAAACGACATATTCTATCATGCAAGAATCTTTACTTCATAGCGGTGCAACCGAATGCTTCAGTAGATTCTAGTCTCAACGTATTATCATTTGAAGCTAAGGGATAGGTTAATTGAGTTGAATGTGTTCATGATTATTAAGTGTTGAAGAAGCAAAACTACCATTTGGGAGAGCATAAATACCTTTCCTCATCATAATAATGGTGTTTGCAACTAACAACTTTATTCGAATTTTGCACTGGTCAGTTATTACTTCTTCTACCCAGATTCATTGGACAAAACACCAAGAAAATCGAGTCCTACATTGAAAAAAGAGATACTAAGGCTAGGTGGGAGTTAATGTGCGAGACGTTCCGTCCAAGGACTAAAGTCTAATTCACCTAAATTTTAAAGTGGTCATATTTTTTAATCTTATTTATCTTTATTTATGATTTTGATCCACTTAGATTTTATGATTGTAGATAGATATATTTCATTTTAACTAAGTAAAAGCATGGAACTAAAAGTGATTAATTAATTAATTAATTTATTGTACGCACAACCCATCGGAAATTTTTTTCTCGAGTCAGAATATGTAAGTCCAATAAAAAAAAAAAAATTATTCGATTTTATTGAGTTTAATCTACGTCTAATATTTAAGTTAACATGTGTGGTATTTTAGGTATCGTACGTGCCGATGAACATGCCAATGTTGCGCACGAGTTGTTTGAAGGTGCTATGTTTTTACAACATAGAGGTCAAGATGCAGCCGGTATAGTTACATGCGGATCTAGAGGTAGATTCTATCAGTGTAAAGGGAACGGTATGGCCAGAGATGTTTTCACGCAACAAAGAATGAATAACTTGGTTGGAAATATGGGTATAACACATTTACGTTACCCAACTGCAGGTTCTAGTGCCGGTAGCGAGGCTCAACCATTCTACGTGAACTCACCTTATGGTATCTGTATTAGTCATAATGGTAATTTGGTGAACTCGATCGAATTGAGAAACTATCTTGACGAAAAGGTCCACCGTCATATTAACACTGATTCTGATTCCGAATTGCTTATCAACATCTTTGCGGCGGAATTAGAGAAATTTAACAAGTCAAGAGTGAATAACCAAGATTTGTTTTTGGCGTTGAAAGGAACTATGGAATTCATCAGAGGGGCATATGCATGTATAGCTATGTTAGCTGGTTATGGTATCATTGGGTTCCGTGATCCTAACGGTATCAGACCGTTATTATTTGGTGAAAGAGTCAAATCTGATGGATCGATTGATTACATGTTGGCATCCGAATCGGTTGTATTGAAGGCCCATGGCTTCGATAAGTTCAGAGATATCAAGCCTGGTGAAGCCGTTATTATTCCTAAGGGAAACAATGGTAACAACAAGCCTGAGTTCCGTCAAGTTGTCGAACCAAAGGAATTTGCCCCAGATATTTTCGAATACGTTTATTTTGCCAGACCAGACTCTGTTTTGGATGGAGTTTCTGTCTATAGAACAAGAATTGATATGGGTAACAAATTAGCTCAAAACATCGTTAGATCATTCTCAGGACAGGATATTCTTAAGGAGATCGATGTTGTGATTCCCGTTCCAGACACATCTCGTACTTCAGCATTGCAATGTGCTGTATCGTTAAATCTTCCTTACAGAGAAGGTTTTGTCAAGAACAGATATGTTGGCCGTACTTTCATTATGCCTGACCAAAAAGAAAGAACATCGTCAGTGAGAAGAAAGTTGAATGCGATGGAGTCTGAATTTAAAGGACGCAGCGTCTTGCTTGTTGATGACTCGATTGTCAGAGGTACTACCTCAAAGGAGATCGTGGCGATGGCAAGAGAAGCCGGTGCTAAAAGAGTATTCTTTGCTTCGTGTGCTCCTCCAATCAGATTCAACCACATATATGGGATTGATTTGGCGGACACCAAGGCGTTGATTGGATTCAATAGAAACGAGCAAGAAATCGCTGAGGCTATTGGTGCCGACAGAGTTTTCTACCAAGACTTGCAGGATTTAATCGACTGCTGTAAGCAAACAGGAATCGAAAACTTTGAGGTTGGTGTTTTCACCGGGTCGTATGTTACTGGAGTCGAAGACAACTACTTGCAAGAGTTGGAAAAGATTAGGGCCCAAAACCAGAGATTGAGGCAACACGATGCCAACGGCATCGTTGATATGTGCGATGTTGACGTCAAGGCGGATGTCGACATCAGTATCTATAATGGAGGTGATTATTAGTGAGTCCTTCTTCACATAGACATTACTGGGCCGATTACGTGCTCCTAACTTACCTGTCTAGTATTACTTGTGACTCTGTACTATACTGCATTATATATATTTCTTGTACCATCATAATATTATTTACATCTGTTTATCATGTGTAACTCAGTATTATCGAATAGTTATCTATCATATACTTCTTTATTATTATATTATTACAAATAGTAAAGATTTCATGTACTTCTTACTGTAACAGTATAATATTGAAACCGTCTATTATATAATTCTTACTATTACAATATCATATAACTGAAAATCGCCCAATGCATCTATTTTTCGTCGCCTATCGTATTTACCTGTCTATCATGAACAATATGTCAGTATGTAGCATCCTCAGCCAGTTTTTGGGCCTTCGCTGAAGTGCGAGGACGGATAATCCGCATGATATATTACTACATGGTGGAGGAAAAGTCGTTTCAAACTTACCTTCTACACCTCACCGTCTACTCAAGTATTTATGCACATCTATGTCCACTACTCATATCTAGTCTACCACTCTAAATCCTTATCAGCCTCTCTCCTTCTGCTTATCTCAACCCCTCTGCTCATTTCATATCTTGTTCCCCTGAACTATGTCTCTAATCCGTCTCGCCTGCCTCTGGTTCTCTGTTCACACCGCATTATACGCCCGCCAATCTATTGTATATCGGACCACGACAACTGGTCCTATTGTTTTGCAGCTAAACCAGCCGGGTAAGCCAGCAGCTTCGTGGCTGTTTGTTCTGCATATTACCTAAGGTCGGCCAGCAATAAAAGTAACACAAAAACACGAGTATATTTTTTTTTCGCTGTGTTGTTCTCAGGTACCCTTTGACTTTATGGGAATTATACTGATTTATTTATTAGGACAGCTTATATATTTGTTTAAAGGTAAATTCAGGTTTCAAACAAGCAGAATAATGGAAAAGTCATCATATTCAAGCCTAAGCTCTGTTGCTAACTCAGCGCCAGTGTCTATTTTTTCGTACTGTGCTTCATCGATTTTGATGACAGTTACCAACAAGTATGTGTTATCAGGATACGATTTTAACTTGAATTTTTTCATGTTGGCATGTCAGTCGATTATCTGTATTGCTACTATCGGAACTTTGAAAGCCTTGGGGGTTATTACTTACAGACAGTTCAACAAGGATGAAGCTAAAAAATGGTCTCCTATCGCTGTTTTATTGGTTGCTATGATTTATACGTCTTCTAAGGCGTTACAGTTTTTGAGTATTCCAGTTTATACTATTTTCAAGAACTTAACAATTATTTTGATTGCTTATGGTGAAGTATTATGGTTTGGTGGTAAGGTCACCACCATGGCGTTGGGATCATTCATTTTGATGGTGTTGTCGAGTGTTATCGCATGTTATGGAGATACCTCAGATGCCAAGTCACCAACAGACACCATGTCTTTATACGCCGGTTACTTCTGGATGTTCACTAACTGTTTCGCTTCTGCTTCGTTTGTTTTAATCATGAGAAAGAGAATTAAGTTGACCAACTTCAAGGATTTCGACACCATGTACTACAACAACTTGTTATCGATTCCTATCTTGATGTTCATGTCTATTGTCTTCGAAGACTGGTCTGCTGCCAACATCAACTTGAACTTCCCTGCCGACAACAGAACCCCTACCATTATGGCCATCATTTTCAGTGGTGCCTCCTCTGTTGGTATTTCTTACTGTTCCGCATGGTGTGTCAGAGTCACCTCTTCCACCACTTACTCCATGGTTGGTGCCTTGAATAAGTTGCCAATCGCTTTGTCTGGTTTAGTCTTTTTCGATGCTGCTGTTAACTTCTGGTCTGTCTCCTCCATTTTTGTTGGTTTCGTTGCTGGTTTGGTATACGCTGTCGCTAAGCAAAAGCAACAAAAAGAAAACGCTCAACAGTTACCATCCAAATAATGCCTGCATTAGGAAGGATAAACTCTATGCAATAAACCACTGTTGAAGGGCTTATTAAATGCATTGAATTTGATTTCACTGCGTAGCCACTTTAGAACTATACAAATATTCTTTTCTTATATCCTTTATATGTTATCACTATAATTGGATTAATCCTGTTTTTTTATCGTGTTTTTTCAATTTTATTATTATTAATAGATGTTTTATATATAAGAATGTAGGGATCTGCTGACAGTTTCTTCTAGATATTGGGAATTAAGCGGATGTTATTTTCAACATAATTGGAATGTTTCATAACTTCAAACATACAAAAGCGTTTTACCAGAACGCTATCACAAGAAGGCTACAAAGAATAGCTTAATGTTTTGCAACTTCAAGTAAACATTAATACATAGAAATTTCTCAATACATTCAAGGTATATAAATTCATGATTCTAGGATACTTTATTGGTTTGGCTAAATGTACCTTTAATTACTTCTAAGTCTTCCAAACAAGGCACTCTTTATTGTGTTTCTTTGTATAAATAAAATGCTATCATTAAGAACCTTCTAAGAATATAAAAATTACACAAAATCGTGTTTTTCTATAACTAAAATCATCTCGAAATTTTTAAACAACCAAGGAATCAACTATTCAATATTTAAGGTTTAATTATAGATCGGAGTATAATGGCTGAAAATAGTTTAGAGTCAATCCCAAAATATTTAGATCAATCACTTCTACCACAGCATGCAAAGGAAGCAGAAGCACAATTGAAATCCATTGAAAATCAACCAGGGTTTTCGGTGAACTTGTTACACATTATTGCTTCCACTAATCTATCTCCTAGCATTAGATTGGCGGGAGTGTTATTTTTTAAGAATCTTGTTAAAAGAAAATGGGTTAATGAAGAAGGTGAGTATTTGTTGCCAATTTCAGATATTAACCACGTTAAATCTGAAATTTTGGACATTATGATTAAGTTGCCAAATCAATTACAAATCCAAATAGGAGAAACAATATCAATTATTGCCGAGTCAGACTTCCCTCATAACTGGAATAATCTTATAGATGAGTTAGTACTGAAATTATCTTTAGAAGATTTTGTTCTGAACAAAGGTATTCTCCTAGTTGCCCATTCCATTTTTAAAAGGTGGAGACCTCTTTTTAGATCAGATGAATTGTTCTTGGAAATCAAATTAGTGTTAGATAAATTTGCTGAACCTTATTTAACCTTATTAAATAAGCTAGACCAATTGATAACTGATTCTTTGAATAAGCAAGATAAGGCTTCGTTGACTATTTATTTTGAGAACTTGTTGTTACTAGTTCAAATCTATTACGATTTGAATAGTCAGGATATCCCGGAATTCTTTGAGGACCATATGATGAATGGAATGGAAATAATGCATAAGTATTTGATATTAGAAACTCCACTACTTACTGATCAAGATTCGGATGACGAAATCGACGTTCTAATTAAAACAAAGACATCAATTATCGAATTAGTTTCGTTATATGTAAGTCGTTATGCTGACGTTTTTGAGCCTCTTATCGAAAATTTCATCACCACAATCTGGAAATTGATTAATAGCTATGTTACAAAACAACAGAAGTTTGATTTATTGGTTGTTAAAGCTTTATCATTTTTAACATCCGTAACAAAAATGGCTAAATACCAACCACTATTTGATAATGAATCGTCATTAAAGGAAATAATTGAAAAGATTATCTTGCCAAACATCTACTTCAGAGAGATTGATGAAGAATTGTTTGAGGATGAGCCAATTAACTTTGTCAGATCTGACTTAGAGGGGTCTGACTTTGACTCTAGACGTAAATCAGCTACAGACTTTTTGAGAGAATTAAAGGAAGTTAATACCGGATTATTAACGAACACGGTAATGAATTATGTAAACCAATTCTTATCGTCACAAGCAGATTGGAAAAGTAAAGATATAGCAATCTATCTATTTAGTTCATTGGCCGCAAAAGGTAGTGTTACAAATGTTGGTGTTACGTCTACTAATGTTTTAGTTGACGTTGTAAAATTCTTCAGTGATAATATTGCTAATGACTTGATGAATACTAATCATTCAACTAATCCAATTTTGAAAACTGATGCGATTAAGTATATTTTCACTTTCAGAAATCAATTAACTAAAGATCAATTATTAACAACATTCCCATTGTTGATTAACCATTTACAGGATTCCAACACTGTTGTTTACACCTATTCATCTATCACTATCGAAAAACTATTATCGATGAACAGCTTCACAGATGTTAATCATTCGCCGGTTTTCAATAAGAATGATGTCCAGCCTTTTGTTAACGACTTGTTAACTAATTTGTTCAGATTGATTTTGAGTAATGACCAATCTTCCCCAGAAAAATTGGCTGAAAATGAATTTTTAATGAAGTGTATAATGAGAGTTTTAAATGCTGCTGAAGACCTAATTGATGATTCGTTCAAGATAACAATTATAGACCAATTGTTGAAGATTTTGAAAATTATTGCTAAGAATCCATCAAATCCAAAGTTTTCACACTATATTTTTGAAAGTTTAGGTCTATTAGTCAAATTTGGTACTAACGATTATGACAAAGTTAATCAATATATTGAGTTAATTTTACCTTCGTTATTAGAAATATTAAGCGAAGATGTTCAAGAGTTTGTTCCTTACACTTTTCAAATATTAGCATTCTTATTAGAATTATACCCAAATTCGAAGGCCCTTCCAGAAAGCTACAAACAATTAATTAAGCCTTTGCTTTCTCCTGCAGTTTGGGAATATCGTGGGAACATTCCGGGAGTAACAAGGTTATTAATTGCTATATTAGAGCAAGAGCCATCTGTTTTCACTGCAAATGACCAAAGCTTAACTCCATTATTAGGTGTATTTCAAAAATTAATTGCTTCAAAGGTTAATGATATATATGGCTTTGATTTGTTGGAGTCAATTCTATTGAGCATTCCTTTGAATATTTTAGAAAACTACTTGAAGCAGATGGCAATATTATTGTTAACCCGTTTGAAAAATTCAAGGACTGAAAAATTCATTAAGAAGTTTGTGGTATTCATAAGTTCTTTATGTTGTATACCATTGAATGAAGAATTAAATGCTAAATGTCATTCATTAATCAATTCCGATTTCGTTATCAGTTTCATAGATTCAGTACAGCCTGGTGTCTTTCCTCAAATTTATAATAGCTTTATGTTGCCAACTTCATCTGGTTTAACAAACTTGCAAGACAAAAAATTGGTAACATTGGGATTACTGGAAATGGCAAATTCAGAACAGTTCACTAAAGGTAACTATTCAAGCTTGATTATTCCAACTGTTGATCAATTAGTAAGAAATTTGACTTCTCTTGGGGGATTACTGAAGTCAAGTAGCGCAGTGAATAATACCACATCTGCACAAACCGGTACAACATCGGTTCCAATAAACGAATTAGATTTAGAAGGATCATCTTTTGGGTCACAATTTTCAAAAATCATATCTATTCAAGTAAAGCCATTTGATCCGTTACCAAATGTTAAAAATAATGATCAAAATTCAATAAAAATGGGTGCCATGAAAAATATTGAAAAGCTAAATAACTTGGGTATTTTAAACCAGTTAAGTGATGAAACACGCCAACTATTAAGCAATATCAGTGTGTAGATGGATCATAGTATTTACAAAAAATTATATAATTTACATATAAATAGTTTTAAAAAAATCACTAGTAAAACATTATTGAAAAAACTAAAAGAACAAATAAAAAAACACGAGTGTTCATAATGAATATTAATCTTCCGTGCTTCCATTTTCATTTATTAAATTCAGAAATATTGAATCATCCTCATTTGATGGAACGTTTTCAGCATTTGAACGAGTCTTTTCCCTAATGGAAGTCGCAGAGGATTTTGACGAATCGCTCTGTTCCTCTTGGGGTTGATCTCCATTAAAATTCTCGGTTTTCTCTTTGTCCTCTAAGGCTTTCAATTTGTCTAATCTTTCCTTCTCCGCGATCTCAGCGGCAGTTAAGAATCGTCCTCCTTGTCCTCTTGGTCTTCTCATGGCATGCTTGTGTCTTGATTCATGTAAATATGGTTTCCTCGTTCTTGCTATTTTCAAAGTTTCTTCCAACTTGGCTCTTGCTATCCGCCTTTTCAATATTCTGTGGTATTGTTTGGCATTAACGTAGAATGGCTGTTCAACAGGCGCATGTGCTACCGGGCCTTGGTTAGTGTTTGGGCTACTATGTTGAGACTGATGAGATTGAGAATCTGGAGAACCTTGGAAATATTGTGAGTTTGTGGGTGTATGTGATGTTTGTTCGTTGTAGTTATTAGTAGGCACAGAAGATTCATGGCTTATTGATTGGTCTCCCCCATAATATGAAGATGACCCATTAGAATTCAGCGTTGAGTCTAAATTATCAATAATTTGATGATGCTGGACATTAGGATGCGGATTATAGTATGTAGATGCTGGTACTTGATCCTGATAGTACCCTGGAGAATCATTAACTGGATTATGTAAAGAAGTCATATCGTCTGATGCGTATCAATACCAACTCTATATCAGAAAGTACTTTTGAATATTTATTGCTGATCGATTTTTCAGTATACTTAGTACAGTCTAAAAATCAACAAAAATATTAACTTGAAAATTTTATTCAAACAGAAAATAACACTTGAAATTTTATAAATACACTTGAATTTTTCGAATCTTTAAAACTCTTTCCTTGGCTTATCTTATGGTATTGCTATTTATAAATATCTTATTGAAAGAAGTAATAAAGATTATCACCATTTTACGGACAAAACAATCTGATAAAAAATATATTTTTGTGTCACCTTTTTTAAACCGGTTACGCTGCTAAGAAACATTATTCCGAAAATCGGAGATATGGAAATATATATATATATATATACGAATTCAAGGTATGACCTATGAAGCATTGTAAATGCTATTGCAAAATTTATTAGTTTAAAAGTAAATACCGGTCATTTATGAGTATGTAGCTTTATTAAAACTCAATTCGGACGGTCATCTTTCTGTGTAGAATTTACAGTTTTCAGAGAGATAAGCGAACTGTGAGCATTCGCTTTATTGTTGGAGCCAGATAAGATAAGCTGATCTGGGAAAGCAGTCGCTGGTGGATGTAGATCATTAAGGGTTGTTTCTGCTTTAGGTATGGGAAACTGAGCTCTGCCGGTCAGAACTTGTTTGTCTTTGTCATTTAAAATGTAGTCATTATCGATCAACGAATCAATTTCAAACGGGCTGACTGGTGCAATGTCGGTTATCTCATCTTCTGAATCTACGCAATCCTGCTGCATGGCGATTCGCTCCAAGAAATAGTTGTGTCTCTTCTTTTGTAGCTGTATTGAATCAAGTTTTGAAGGTACGAGCGGTTTGATAGCATTCGAGTCTGACGAATGTCGTATGAGCGCATATTTGCCATGGTTTTCAAGATCACTAACTCCATTATCGTGAGTATCGGGAGTGGAGTCGCTGAGGTGGACTAACATATTGTGTGGAAGTCGATTACCATGCATTGTGTTGTGGGTTGACGACACATCGTTTTCTACTTTGTCGATAGTTAGCAAATCCTCTGCTTCCCCGACTGACCGTATTGGCATGAAACTAGTCTCCATATGTCCCTTTTGTCCATCGTTTCGTTTCTTGGGTTGTGTTTCATCTTCACTATACGAATTGTGCTGTTGGGTCGAATTTCTTTTCAACGGGCGAGAGTTGGTTTCCTCCGTCTTTGAAGTTTTATCGTCGTAACCAATATACTTCACTTCCTCCATGTTCTTATAAAACTCATGCTTCTTCAGGGGCCATTGACAAGCTAAATTCTTTTCCTGGCAATTCTGACATACCGGATACAGCAATTCATCACACTTCTTCTTTCTTTTTCGACACGTAAAGCACCCGGTCCTTGACCGTGTCCTAGGTATTCTGATGGACTTATCCATAATTTCAACCCTATTTATAGACGATATTTGTTTTAGTTATTCAGCGTTATGTCTAAATGAAGTGGGTTTTCATTGAGTCATTCCTAATTGGGTAAAATGGAAAGCAATTAGCCGCGCTTGCAACCACGGGTCAAAAAGAACTTAACACCAGCTAACCTTTAAATAGCGAACTATAAGGTACTTTTTTGTACTTTTTCTCTTTAGTATATAACCCAGTAAGTTATTATATAAGTAGTGATCAAAACATCTAGTGTTTGAAGTGTTAAAAATAGTTCGAAGAATTTTGGTAAAAGTTTGTACTTTTTCAAGATTGCCTTAAAACTAAAAACATACTTACGCTTCTGATGATGTTTTTCCTCAAGGGCTTAAGCATAAATCAAATCAAGTTTATATAATGTGAATAGTGAATATTTTTGAGATTTTCACTGATTCGGCAATTGTGTTTTTGTAGTTAGAATAACTTATCACCTTAACTTAGATGTGCAAAATGGACAATAATGTTGGAAACTTCTTTGATCCCATATTAGGACACCCATACTTTTTAGCCTAACCATGAAAATGGCATTGGTTACTACAACAAACCATTATGAATGAAAGAATCTATGTATTTGCTCGAATCAAAATAAAAGATTGCTGCGAAATAAAATTACCTTCAACATCTCATCCACACCAATAGAAATATCATGAATTATTTATTCTAGAGGATATATAGAATGATTAAATATATATCAGAATTGTCACCCAATATATTTACTCCCCTTGACTATATATTTGATAGCTACAATTTTTTTCAAGTACAAATATGCCCTGAATATACAAGAACAACGCTACCAACTTGAATTATCTCTTTTTCAATCTAATAACCAAATGAAAGCTCTCATTATAATAAACTAGTCATTTATTATATCAAGTTCATTACGATAACTTTCATTGTATAGTTCCAACATTCCATATGGAATGATATTCGAGTATGCTGAAAAGTCACGTGAATATGACAAATTAGTAAGCATGAAATTTTAATTCAAGAATCGAATGGCACCCAGGATAGTAATCTTTGCTGGAAACTGATTGATATAGCTACATAAAAGCCTGTTAATTTGCTAATAACGAAAGTTATACTGAAGAGGTGGTAAACAGTTTAATTTTTTCTGGGTGTGAGCTTCTTTTAGTTTCATAAACATTAGAATACAATCAGGATCGTCAGGTTTTTGGTACACTTTTTTATTTCACAGATAAACCAAACGAGAAGAGCGAGCTTTTAAGACTAAAAGTTGCAGATTATCGACTCAAGCGTAATATGGGATTATTATCGTTGGGAACGCCATTAGACTGGCATGAAGCTAATAAATTCAACGAACATGTGAGAGAGAATGGTATTAAGCAGTTGATAAACATCTTCAAGCAACATTCTGCTACAAGGGTGCAAGATCCGTTCTATTGGGGAGAAGAGGTTGAGTATATGCTAGTTGATATTGATTCCAAGTCTAGAACTGCTAGGTTAGCTATTGATAAGGACTACATATTGAACGACTTAAACGACCCTGAAAAGCCAGAATCGTATGAAAAATCGATCAGCAACAACATCTCATTCCACCCAGAGTATGGAAGATATATGATTGAAGCCACCCCTTTGAATCCGTACGATGGTGACTTGCTAGACGATTATGTTTATGTTGAGGAAAACATGATACAAAGGAGAAAAATTAGTGAGTCAGAATTACCAAAGAATATCAAGCCACTCACTTTAACAAGTTTTCCAAGAATGGGTTGTGACACCTTTACTTCACCGCCTGCTAAACCGATAGGCCCAGCATCGCAGTCATTATTTTTGCCTGATGAAATTATCAACCGTCACGTTAGATTTCCAACTTTAACGGCAAATATTAGAAAAAGAAGAGGATGTAAAGTTGCGATTAACTTGCCAATGTACCCTGATATCAACACAAAATTGATAGATGATTCGATTCCAAAAAATCGTGATTTATTTGAGTCTGATAAGGAACCATGGGTTGGAGCTTCAAAGCCAGGCCATGTTTATATGGATTCAATGGGATTTGGAATGGGATCCTCATGCTTACAAGTAACTATGCAAGCACAGGAAATAAATGAAGCAAGATACTTGTACGATACATTAGCTCCTCTTACACCAATAATGTTGAGTTTGACTGCTGCTGCTCCAATATTCAAAGGCTTTTTAGTAAACCAAGATGTTAGATGGAATGTTATAAGCGGTGCCGTCGATGATAGAACATTTATAGAAAGAGATGTTGAACCATATCCGGGGTATGATTTTTTTGGAGGACTCAATGTGACAGATGAAGACAAGAAACACATGGAAACATTGGGTGGTGGCCGTGGTGTTAACGGTGATCGTATCAGTAACAGGTATGGTGACACCAAGTTGAAGACTGCTGACGGAAAGCCAATCCAGAAAATCACGAAGTCAAGATATGAATCGATCAACAGTTATTTAAGTGACTACAAATATTCTAAGAAAACGGATGTTTATTTCAAAGATAAGTACAATGATATTTACATGCCTATGAATACAAAGGTGTATGAACAGTTGATGGACTCTAAATTGTTTGATCCAATAATGGCACAACATTTTGCATATTTATTTATTCGTGATCCATTAGTGATATTCTCTGAGAGGATTGATCAAGATAATGAACTAGAGAATGATCATTTTGAGAACCTTCAATCTACTAATTGGCAAACATTAAGATTTAAACCTCCTGCCTTATATCCAAAAGATACAACACTGCAAGAGTTAGCTACTAAACCAGGGTGGAGGGTAGAATTCCGTCCTATGGAAATTCAATTAACTGATTTCGAGAACGCAGCATATTCTGTTTTCATTGCATTATTGTCCAAGGCTATATTAAAATTTAAACCGGATTTCTATATTCCAATTCTGCATGTTGATGAAAATATGGAAACAGCGCACAAGGTCGATTCGGTTCTTAGGGATAAGTTTTGGTTTAAGGCATCGTGTAAATGGGGACTCAATAATGATGAATTCATTGGTTATGACTTAACTTGGTTTGATAGATTTATTAATAGAGGTAACGACGAGTTAGGGGTCGACGATGTTTACGTAAATGGGTACTCGAGTCATGCTAAAGACAATGTCATTAATGGCAATAGTCGTGCCGATTCTCCTTGTGATTACAATGAGTCTAAATACACTGTTGACGAAATCATCAACGGTGGTGAAGATTTCCCCGGTATGATTAAGTTAATAGTTAAGCTTATTGCTACCGAATTGCTTCCGGAATCCTCTCAGCATCACTGCGAATCACTGCAACTCGCAAACACAATGTTGAAACTCCAGAACTACTTACGCTTAATATCTTACAGAGCTTCGGGTAAGATCCCAACAATTGCTCATTGGATTAGAGACAAGGTCCTCAGCAGTCCATTGTATAAACAAGACTCCAAGATAAGTGAAGGTTTGGCATACGACTTGATAAGAGATGCGACTAGTCTTTCTGATTTAGATTTTTCAGATCCTGAATTATTTACCAGCTACTTCGGTATCTCCATCACAAATTTCTTAAGAAGCCACTCTAATTCCACCTAGTTTCAGTTCACCATCTTTTCGTTTTTTTTCTTATACTTCTCTAATTAGATATTTTGCATTAATATGTAGCTTTTGAACACTTAGCGAAAAACATGTAAATATAGCAATAATTGTGGAATGAGATTTGTTTCACCATACTAAAAGTCAGACTTAATACCACCACGAATGATAATTTTTGCATACACGGAAAAACAGAGACAGAGACTACAATATATCAGGCTAGTTTCGGATAGTCTAATCACCCAATACAAGATTACCACTTCTAAACCTTTGTTTTACTTACCCTCCATTTAGCACCATATCTATGATTATATACTAAAGTATACAATCAATATATGTAAAACTGAATATCAGTTTACTGCAAAATATGGTACATACTCGCTTTCTTATCTTCTGAATTAGTAATCTTTGAAGTCCTCAAATTTTTTAAGTTGGCTTCTATTTTGTTATCTAAGGCATTAAAGTTGTTAACGAGATTTCACATTTTATATCATAATACTGGGATTTACTTCAGAGGCTCATTTTCCCAGTTAAATAATACATACTACAAGATGAATATACTAACAAAAACCAGGAAGCTTTCTTTACAATTCTTCTGATTTAAAACAAATCTAGAAACCTCATTTATTTGAAAAAATAACATACATTGAAATAGATAGATTAGTGAGTTTAGTTAGTAGTAGTTAGTCTAGTTTTGGCCAAGATAGAGATACAGTGTTGAATCTCCTGCATAAAGAAAATCGCAAATTTCACAAACGACACGCTTACTTTTGTTCACAAGTAAAATAAACATTAATACGTGAAAACAACATTAAAAACCAAAGTACATAGAGCAAAAACGATAGAAAATATGGGTATTATCGATAGTTTCAAGTCATTTGTACATTCTATTACTACTGAGGATCATTATGCGTCTTATGATTCACCATATAAGAATTCAGCGATTAACAATGTTGGAACTACAGTTGGGGGCGGTAATTCGAGTTCAAGGTTGCACGAGTTGAATCGTTTGGCTACAGCTAATTCATCGAGCCATTCGTTAATCGAAGGCGGTAATAATGCTAATGGTAGCAGGACTTCATTATCGCGTAATGGGTCATCGACCACTGTTGGGTACAGACCAGGATTGAGGTCATCGAACACGAATTCGTCGGATCTCCAACTTCAAAATTTGAATGCAAGCGGACAACCACCCTTGCCATCAGTAGACTCATTGTGGGACCGTATTGAGGCCTGGTTAGAAGAAGAATATCCAGAGTTGGGAGATAATTTGAATGATGGGGTGACTACTGCTGATTTGAATGAGTTTGAGAACGATTTGGGATGCGGTTCGTTGCCGGTTGAAGTAAGACAATTTTACAAGAGACACGATGGACAGTTTAGAGGTGGAAAACCTACAGGATTGATAATGGGGTTGACGTTATTAGATTTAGAAGGTATAGTAGAAGAGTATGCAGTTTGGGCTAAGGTTAACCAAAGATTGGAAAAGCAGCAATACATGTTCCAGCACCAACAACAACAGAGCCAGAAGGCTACCTCATCTTCCGAGGCACAAGGCAACCAAAGCAGGATAAATAATTCGTTTATTGCCAACCAGAAATCGATTCCGCCAAATGCGATACAAGCATACTACGCTCATCGTGGTTGGATTCCATTTGTGAAGGATTTCTGTGGTAATCAAGTTGCTATTGATTTAGCCCCAGGCCCTCAAGGTCACTGGGGTCAAATCATTATTTTTGGTAGAGATTATGATACAAAGGTGGTTATTGCATCGAATTTACAAGAGTTCATCTTTGGATTTGTTTCTGATTTAGAATTAGGAAACTTTCAAATTGATGAAAATGATCAAGATGGTGGGTTTTTGGACGGTTCCAGAAACGATGATGACTATATGATTGGTGATGGACAAGAAGATCAAGGTGAATTATGTTTCATTGATAAAGATAAGAAAGAATTTGGCGACTCTATAAAGGGTAAATTTACATATTTAGAGGTGTTAAAGAGAAGAGCCTTAAAGAAGTTTGGTATAACTAATCTTGATAAGTTCTCTACTTCTTTCACTCCTCAAAGAATAGCACATGCTAGACCAAATGCTAGTGGCGCATCATCTCCTGTTAGAGCTGCCAGCCCTAGTATGTCTGGTACAACTGCCAACACAAACAAAACACAGAACCCTTTGATCAATTTGGAAAGTAGCAGCAAGGTTGCTTTGCCCAAGGAGACTCTTATTGACGAAGAAAAGAAACTTCCAAAAGAACCAACGAAGAAATCTGAGGCGGAAAGTATCAAGGAAGAGGCTCCCAAACTGGAAGAAAATACAAAACAAACCGATGAGGTCATAGAAGAAAAGCCAGAAACCGTAGAAACTCCAGCCAGGGAAGAAAGCAAGGAAGAAGAAAGCAAGGAAGAAAACGAAGAGGACAAAGAAGATGCTCCTGAAGAAGAAAACAAGGATAGCAAACCTTTAACAAAATCTCAAAAAAAGAATCAAAATAAGAAAGCTAAGAAGCAGCAACAAAAACAAAAACAAAATGAAACGAACGATGTAGAAGAAGTAGCGGAAGACTTGAATGACGTTGCGTTATAATACCCGGTATGATTAGTTTGGTTTCTACTATATTTTTCTGGCACGTTTAGCTATTTTCATTGCATCGTAAGATGATTTCCTTATTACTATGATTACGATTACATATTGCGTATTTGAATTTCATCATATAGTGACATAAATAACGATGTAGTTTCAAGAATGAAGACCTATTTATTATGATTAGCAATTTTGTGTAACATATGTTTTTATTTGTAAACAGTTCAACTTTCAAGATTGTTAGCTGCTAAAGACAAGGACTAATAGGTACATGAATCCTTGTGATATTATACGTATGAAATGAGACCAGTCAGTTCTCGGGATCAATCAAGTGGAAATTATGAATACCAGGCAAATGAATCAAATAATAGGATGGAACCCATTTTTAATTCGTCCATGAATGCAGTTGCTTCTCTGCTGCATCAACTAGAAACACAAGAAATTATACCACCAGAAGAACTCATTGATTCAATAGCTTCTGTGTCAACATCTGAAAATAATAACTACATCGAGGAAGGGATATATCAACAGGAAGATGAGGATGGAGATGAAATGTGTACAGGAGGAGATTCATTTTCCGGTACAGACCAGCCGACATTAGAGCAAATACAGAGGGTATATTATACAAAGGGATTACAAATGTTAGATAACTTACAACTTATTGATATTTCACCACTTGCGAATTGGAAGCTTTCATCATCCAAGCAAGAATTTGGTTTAAGTCAATTGCGGGAAGATTCGTCTGATAGCTATTGGCAATCAGATGGAAGTAATGGAAGTAATAACATAAATGCTACAAATGGGAATGCCATAACAAATAATCAGCTTGCAAATCCACATTCTATCACTATACAATTTTCGAAAAAAGTATCATTAGAGAGAATTTCAATATTTACCAATTTTTCAGCCGATGAATCATATACACCCTCTAAAATTCGGATTTTAGCAGGCACATCTGATGGCTGGGATTTGAGTGAAGTCTGCACTGTCAATTTCAATAAGCCAATTGGCTGGTCACATATAATTTTTAATGCCATAAGGAATGATGGGGTACTAAAATGTTTTACTGTCAAACTAGTAATTTTAGCGAACCATCAAGATGGTAAAGATACGCGCATCCGGGCAGTCAGATGCTTTGGTAAAAAATCCACTACTATCAAGCCTCCAATGAAGGATATTGCTGCTCCTAGTTTAGTAGGTGATATATTAAAAGATCTCAATCTTACTAGTGGGTTCAGTAATGCTTCTGGGCTACTGTTAAATAATGAAGTTGTCCAAAATTTGAGTGATAATCCAATTTCATTTATGCATAAAAGTTCAATTGATTTAATTGACGACGAAGATGATGACATTACTGATAATGATCCAGACAAAGAAACGAATAAGATTTTGAACAATGTATCTGAAGTTATAGGGTTCAATTCCGGGTTTCAGAGTTTAGAGCTTTCAAGTATTTCATCTATACGCTGAGTCAATGAGCTGATTTATCTATTTATATAATTAATCACTATTTATTTTTAACGAGAAGTCAATAATTCCACATCCTTGATGGATTGAGGAAGTTGAATAAATATCAATATCATTACACAAGTAACTGCTTAGATTAGAAAGGGTCAAACCACCAGAGCATTCCAATAAGAATGATTTCAGCTTACCTTCGTAGTGCTTCTTCAAACTTTGAGCAACTTTTTGCAATTCAGGACCTTTAAAGTTATCTAACATTATAACATCAGCTCCTGCATCAATAGCTTCACGAGCATCTTCTTCAGTGCTTACTTCAACTTCAACTTTAACAGCAAACCCACATACAGATCTGGCACTCTTAACGGCTTCAGTAATACTACCAGTAGAAGTTATGTGGTTGTCTTTCAACATTACCATTGAACTCAAGTCGTATCTATGGGTATCAACACCACCAATTAACATGGAATATTTTTCGAGTTGTCTGAGACCCGGAGTAGTTTTTCTAGTACCAGCAATAAGCCCAGTGTAACCACTTTCATCAGCTAAGTTTTTTGTCAAACGAGATTGGGTAGCAATACCAGAAGATCTAGCCAATAAGTTTAAGGCAGTCCTTTCTGCTAACAAAATCTTGTTCGCCGGGCCCTTAACTACGGCAACAACGATCTTTCCTTTATTCTTTTGTATCACATCGTCCGTGATAAACTCTCCTTCCTTATGAAGCCATTCAACCTCTAATTCACATTGTTTGAACACTTCTGCAGCAAATGGTACCCCTGAGATTAATCCTGCTTGTTTCATGTATAAAGAGGCAGTTTCTTGTTTGTTACCAACTACGAATGCACCGAAATCAAAAGATGGCACATCTTCTTGTAAGTAATCAGTGATTAATTGTTTCCATTTGCCATTGGAAGGAAGTAAGTTAGCATAAGACGAAGACATTTTTATTTATAGGTATATTAACTTCATAAAGAAATCAAGCGGTAATTTCGAATTTAATTTTTCATTAATTGTGGAGCGCATAGAGACAGAATTTAAAATTGGTTTACGAAACCAACCCTTTTTATGATCAGTTTGATCAGATAACAAGGTCGAAATTTCTTATGAAGAGAGACATAAATCAGCTAATATCACCCGATTTGTCTCAACTGCCTTCCAGAAATGATAAAAAACGTAAGGCAACGAATCTGGACAAAAAGGTTCAGACAGTATTAAATTTCCCATCATCTTCACCAAATGCATCTCAGTCAACTACATGTACAACATGCGGCATGACTTACTATAACCATGTGCCAAAGGATAATGAAGTTCATAAAAAATATCATTTTAACTTTATCAATGGTATTCCTTGGCCCACATCATTCTGTAACAATGTGCTAGAGAGATTTATCGTATTGCATGACCCGTCTTCCAAAGCCAAAAGTGCACCAATCTCCAAGAAACTGCAGCGGACCGCAAAGGAGGCATTGATTATAACTATTGACAGAAAGGCTGGTAAACAAGTGAAGCGAGTAGAGGAAATAATGAAAGTAGTGAACAGTGAACTAAATGCTGCATCAGATGGTGAGGCATGGCACAAAGATAATGAAGGTTCAATGCAAGGGAAAGCTTTTATTGTAGTAATAGATGGTAGAGCTATTGGGATATGTACAACAGAGCCAATTCATGATGTTGGCCTGCAATGTCGATGGATAATTCATAGAACTCAGACAGTGGTGCCGAACCAGGTGAATAAACTGGTTAAATTAGGAATTTCACGTATATGGATAGCACCTAAGTGGAGGCGATACGGGTTGGCGAGAAAGCTACTCGATATAGTTTTAACTCATTCCGTTTATGGAATTGTGCTTGATAAAAGAGAAATCGGATTCAGCCAACCTAGCTTTAGCGGTGGGTTACTAGCAAAAAGCTTCAACGGGGTTACACACAAGAGCGGTGAAATCCTAATACCTGTATATTTAGAAGAATAAATAGTTTATGTATTATAGTAGTTAATAATAATTCTATTGAAAAGTGTCCAATATTCATTATTCAGCAAAAACAGTTTGACCTCCTGCAACGCCGGCAAGCTGATCAACATAGGTATAAATAGATGCAGTCAAACCACCATTCACAGCAATTTTAATACCTCTAGGTAAGGCACCTTTCCATAATGATCTATATCCTTGTTCCATAAATAATCTGTAAGCGGTTGATAGAGAATCTTTGTAAACCAGTTTACCATTTTTCAGCTGCAAGTGACTCTTCACTACATCCAAAGGTTCGGTTGCTGCCACGACAGCTATAGAAGATAACAAATGCAATCCTACCAGTTGGAAAGCGGTGTGTTTATGTCCAAACCAACTTTGTTCATTACTGTTGCTATGTGGATCAAGTAACTGTCTTGTGGCATTATAAGTTGACAACCATACTGTCGAAATAGCGACTTGGCGAACCATAGTGATGCAAGTACCAGACAGAAAACCCCTTAGACCCTTAAGGGAATAAATTTCACGAATAGTCCCGAGAAAGGTCATGGTAGGATGCTTGTTGTATTTAGCTTTCAAGATATCTTTAGTATTATGGTGTTTTGAAGCAACCTGGAACCTACTAGTAGGTTTATTATGCCCCTTATAATGTGATAGTATATCTGCTGTGAAATATGCATGAGGTGAAATGTATTGTTTGCTAAATACATTGGTAATTGGCTTATGATGTTTGTTCAACACAGTGGTCCCGGTCACATCATATTTGATACCGTGCTCTGCTGCTCTTAAAATCTCATTATGCAATGTCATATTCTGAATCATCGTAATTTTAATGTTTTCAAATGGAATTATCCACAAGGTTTCAAGGAATCCACTCATAACACCGGCAATCACAATTCTTGGGGCGCTAATCTTCTTGTGACCATCAGAACCATCCAGGGTCATAAATTTAGTCAGCCAATTATACAGAACAAGTCTTGCTGAATTCTTCATTACTGTACCAATAACCAATGCACTTCCTCCTTTGAATAATTGTGCAATTGTACTAGGATAATTACCTGGCATGTTGAATTTGTGCATTCTCCCTACATCATTAAGCTGCTGTTGGGTTTTAATACAATCTAATGGATAAGTCAACGTTGAAGAAATTGCCGCTGCTGTAGTTCCCGAAAGCAACGCTGTAAGCAAATTATCTCCACTAATCGAACTTTCTTTACTCATTGGTTCCTTGCTTGATTAATGAAATATCAAATACTAGGTCTTTTAATTAAAATTAGCACTAGAAAAGTTAGTCGCACATAGTAGTACTAAAAAACAAAATATGATAATAGTAAACAAATCGCTTATCATTGATTTGTTCCTAGGTACCTTAAAAGAAGATGTATGATAATGGACAAAGGAACAGGATACGGAGTGTAACTGAACCATCCACTCCCCTAAGAAAAAGTCCTCTAATAGACGAAAGTTTTTCATTCTACTCACGAAGACAGAGGACCATATTCAGAACTAGTGACATACATTTACCTCCTCATGAATTACCGTCCATTACAGCTAAATTAAGTCAAGAAAGCAACTCTGCTCCTGGATCACTGAGAAGATCAAGACGAAGATCTCGGTCTCGACCTACGACCCCACTGGGAGGGAGAGATTCAATGTCAGAATTATCCCCAGAAACTATGACACCTAGTAGAAACACAGATAAAAGACGCAGTAGTAGTAATTTTACAATGGGAAATAAAAGGAGGAAAAGGCGATCTTTAATTCTAACGGAGAATGGGGGTACAGCTTTTGATCCAAATTATATTGGACCTATAACAATTGACTACTTGAGATTATTCTGTAAAATAGCGATAGAGGAACAAACCGAGAAGGAAAATACCAAAGTTGACATTGAAAATGTTGAAGTACCCATAGAATCACAAGAAGAAATGCCTACTAGGTTACCCGATATAACTGATCAAAATGAAAGAAAGAATCCCATGTATAACGATTTTGATCAGTCTTTACCACTCCCAGAAGTTGAAGGCATTCCAGTTTCTCCAGATCCACATGATGTAAGACCACTATATGATCCAGTAGATATTGGAGTTTCACCAAAAAAGAAAAAGAAATTCTCGTACTTGGAGCGTATATTAGCTGCACAAGCTAAGAAAAATCCGAAGATAGACAAGGAAGCTATCATAGATTCTGAACCTGCTCTCCGTGAGCAGTCGCTAAATGAGACTAATAGACAAGTTATTGACTCAAGTTCGATGCAAACTCATTTGGTTATAGAGGACAATAGTGCCTATATTAAGAAGGCTCCTTCAAGTGAGTTGGATATACGTTCAAGTACTGAACCAGAAAATAACAATCCTCAGAAAAAAGATGAAAATTTATTTGTCCCTGAAGATAGTTCAGGCATTGATGAACAGTCACTACATAATGAACAGCCGGTAGATAATGAAAATTTATTAGATAACCAACAATCGGATGAATTGCCGTTAGATAATGAACAACACAATCCTAATGGTTTATTAGAAAGTACATTGACACCTACAGAAAATCGTTTAGAGTTTCAAAGTTTGTCTAATCAAGAAGAGGAAGGAGAACGAGAAGGGTTAGCTACTCCAAATGGTGTGGTGAATGAAGAATATACAATTGATAATGATTTCAGTAATGATTTGTTTGAGGAAACGTTTGACAGAAATAATGAACATAATGATATTGATGACATTGATGATAACCCAATAATACAACATGATGAGGCTACTACTAAAGCCAATGTAACTAGAATAACAAGAAGTGATAAAACTAGAAGAGAAGAAAATAATATGAAACTACCCATAAACATTATAAAAAATGTTGTAAAGACGTTGCAAGTCGCACCTCCAAAGAGTATTGGAACTAGGACTAAACAAATGAAACATACCCAAAAACCTAAGAGACTATCTCCTGAAATCTACAAGTTCATCCAGCAGAAGTCTGATGATTTTATTCTGAATGTAGTAGCAGACTTGGAGGCATACTCAAAACACCGGACTAACAACAAAGGTAATCAAATCAACATCAAAGATGTTCTTCTTTATTTGAATAGAATTAAATTTAGTACTGGTGATCAAAATAGAGTACAAGATGTTGATAACATTACTAACTTGGCTTATGAATTCTTGCCCTTGGAATTACTCATTTCACTTGATAATAATTTACATGGCCGGGCTAATATTCAGAAGTCAAAATCATATGAAACGGAAGATCAGTTAGGGAGCTTCGTTAGTGATAGCGAATCCGATTAGGCTAATGAAATTGTCCACAGAGGACAAATATAATTAAAGATGGAAGACATTTGAAAACATTTAGTGATAGCGAAACTGAAGAAGTTTGCACTAGGCAGTTATAATTGTACTATAGATACATGTATATTAATAAATATTATTTACAAGAAAGTGTATTTGTTAATTAGGTTCTCGTTGCATTGCAAGTTCTGCTTGATTACCTTTTACTAATTTAAATAATTCGAAAATAGCAGCTGGTGTGACTCCTTGAATACGCCTAGCTTGACCTATTGTGGAAGGTTGTATGGTGTTCAATAAGTGGCACACTTCGTAAGAAATTTTTAAATTTCCTTCATTTGTATAATTATAGTTCAAAGGTAAAAGTAAATTCTCGTCAGCTTGATATGCTCTCAAATGCGCTTCCTCTTTTTTCATCCACGGTTCGTATGTACTCTCAACATTAATGCGTCCCATTAATCTTCTGTTAATGTTATTGTATAAGTCAGGTAATTCTCCATTCGAGGTAAAGTTATGTAAATGAGGAATTATATCTGAAAGGGCTACATCTTTGTATGAAAGTAATTTCCAACCATCAACAACTGTGGTTTTATTCATATCCAGAATAGAACCTTTTAATACTGGTGCCCATTTAGCACCAGACAAAGAAAGAGATTTTAAATGCTCCTTTATAAAATCAAAATGTTTCATTTCATTCTTGAAATGATTATATCTATGTTCACTTACAACACCAGCATCGTAACCTTTTTGCGTTAATCTTTTATCAGCATTGTCGGATCTGATAGATATTCTAAACTCTGACCTTGAAGTAAACATTCTATAAGGTTCTTCAACCCCTTTGGTAATTAAATCATCAACCAATACCCCTAGGTACCCATCTGATCTATGAATATCCAAAGATGGCTTGTTTGCATAGGCTAATCCAGCGTTTATACCTGCTAAGCACCCCTGGGCTGCTGCTTCTTCATAACCTGTGGTTCCATTAATCTGTCCTGCAAGATAAAGTCCATCAACTAATTTCGTCTCTAAGGTCATTTTTAATTCTCTTGGATCAACATAATCATACTCAACACCATAACCTGGTTGTACCATGGTAACATTTTCGCAACCAGGCATCAATTTTACCATTTTCTCTTGTATTTCAGCCGGCATAGTGCATGATATACCATTGGGATAAATTAAGTCAGTATCCAATCCTTCTGGCTCAAGCCATACTAGATGAGTAGACTTCTGAGGAAATTTTATAATTTTAGATTCAATAGATGGGCAATATCGAGGACCCTTGACAGTCTCTCTAATGTGTATTGATTTATCAAGATTATCAGAGATAAGCTTATGCAATTCAGGAGTTGTTGCCGTCATATGACATTTCATTAGCTGTTCTTGAAGATCTACCTGATCATTCATGTAAGACATTGGCTGTGGAGGGTAATCAGAAGGTTGAGGAGCCAAATTTGTATAATCTATGGTCTTTGATGAGAGTCTTGGGGGAGTACCGGTCTTTAAGCGGCCTAAGCGAAAGCTAGCATCACGAAAAGTCTTAGACAAGCCAAACGTTGCTTTTTCACCCATACGCCCTGCAGGGTGGCAAGTGAGACCTATGTGTATCTCGCCTCCCAAAAAAGTACCTGTCGTCACAACCACTTTAGAACATTTTAGGATACGGCCATCGGATAACACAACACCTCTCACTATTCCAAAGTTTCTGCCTGAAACATCCATTACTTGATCTCTTGGTGGCTCAATGATAATGTCTTCAACTTGAGCTTCAATTACTTTCAAGTTATCATAGTTTAAGATCTCTTTTTGCATTTCAGTTAGATATATCTTTCTATCAATCTGAGCCCGAGGACCATGAACTGCAGCACCTTTAGAGGCATTCAATATTTTAAAATGGATACCTGCCTTGTCAGTAATACGAGCCGAAACACCATCTAATGCATCAATTTCTCGAAGTAAAGTTCCCTTTCCGACACCACCCATTGATGGATTACAGGATGCTGTGCCAATTTTATCAACACTAGGTGTAATCAATGTAGTCAAAGTTCCGGATCGTGCTGACCCTGTAGCAGCTTCACATCCAGCATGACCTCCTCCTATAACTACAACAGGATGATTTGCCGATTCATTTAATTTTCTTTGTAAATCAGCATTAATAATAATAGATCTGCTCTGTTGGTAAAACTTAGCAGCCGAAATCTTCGGAATAAGCCTTTCAGATAATCGTAGCATCATATTAACCTAATCCTATAATATCCCTTAATAATTTGCTATTGTTCTTTAGTATCTAATGATAGAGAAAGTCTCATTTTGCGTCAATTTTCATACGATATCTCATCACTGTAAAAAAAATTTATAGTTTAGATATATTAATACGTAAACAATAGAGAGCAATATGAGTAAACCAGAAAGCATATCTACAACAGGCGATGACTTGGATGATGGTTTAGAATACAACGTTGATTTTTCCTCAGGGGAAGAGATCAATCCAGATTCAGAACTTGAAAATGATAGCGATGCATCTGATCAAGAATCAAGTAAGGCTAAAACTGAATCTGAAAGTAATAATGGTAAAAAGAGAAAAGCAAAGACATCGAAGTTGCAAGAAAAGAAGAAGGTGAAAATGGAGATGGACATAGCACAGAAAAAAAACTTATCAAAAGAATCATCTACAGACGTCATCGCAGATTTCATCAATAATAAAATAAGCCAAAAAAATCCCAACTTGTCAGCTTTAGAATTATCTGAATTGTACTTCAATAAAACTGATTTTAGATCAACTTCAGAGTTTAATGAAGAGAAGCGTAGCTTGGATAATTTATCCAAATTTATTCTTGGAAGGTTCAAAAATATGTTACCTTCTCATGACAACAAGAAAAATAAGAAAAGCAAAAACAAAAAGAATAAGAAAGACGAAAAAAGTCAAGATATCTCAAATAATGATAAACCAGACGTAGAAGAAAGAAAATTTATTGCGATAGTATCAATGTCAGCATTGCGTGCTTGTGATATTCACCGTGCTACTCGTGAGATATCGGGCTCATCTCTAAAGCTCATTAACAAAAACAAGCTTGATGTTGACTTGAAATTGGTTAAGTCAACCAGATCACGTATTCTCTGTTGTACTCCTGGAAGACTTTTGAAAGTTTTAAATAGCGAAGACCTGGAATTAAATAAGGATGAAATCAAAATTATCATAGTTGACAATTCATATTTAGACCAAAAACAACAAAACATTTGGGATATAAAGGAAACCCCTGAGACCCTTAGCATATTGACAAAGGAAGGTGGTTCAAAAATTTATCTTTATTAATATGTATATTTCCTTGCATGCTATATATTGTATATTATAAGCTTACTCAAATAAATAAATCTATAGATCAGGAAATCAGTAAGGCTAGATATATACCTTTATTGGACTTGTAAAACTCAGAAACATTCTTTATGACATGTTTCATAGAGGGTTCATCTATTTCGTTTCCTGTTGCTGTATTTAATTTTTTGACATGGTCTTGAATTAGTGAATTAGTTACGTCATTGATAGGAGCACCATTAGCGAACTGTAACAAGTAAACTACATTTGCAAACACTAAGAGGTATTTCTCTTTAGTGATAACTGAACCATCTATCACATTGTCGTCTGACGAAGTTTCATCTTTATTCTCTATAGGATCCTTGATATTATCAGTATTACTAGCAAAGCTGGGCAACTTGTCTATCATATTCTTTTGAATCAAATCTTCTAAGATCCATTCCCTTTTCAATTCAGTAAAAATTTTATTAATATTCTGATCCATAAATAATTTTCCATAATCACAATCTTTAGCGTATGTAGCATTGAAGGGTGTCAAATACATGGAAGATAAATAGAATAATAAGGATGACAATCTTAGAGATGGCCTGTTCGGTAAGTCCAGACACAATGCATCATTTGGAGTTGAGAATAAATTAGTAACAAACTTGTCAAATGACTCCATAAACGGCGGTTCATCGCCATTACCAATATAAGGAATCTTTTTGACAATATTACTAAGTATATCTTTACATGATGCATGTAAAGCAGCTATTGCTTTGCAAACCCGATCATTTTGATTCTTATCAAAGCTAACCAATCTGTCAAACAAGGTTAATAAAACACGCAATAAGTAATATGAAATTTCCACGTCATTGTTATTCTCACTGTCCAGTATTAATATTCCAATTTCTTCAATTATATCATCAATTTTATTGTATAAAGTCTCGCTGAAATTTGTAGCCAAAGCTTCGAATTCCTTCAACATTAATTCTCTTGAAAAATCCCCCCATTTTCCGGCCAGAGAAGTTTTGCTTCTTGAAAGAACTTCAGACAAATGGCTCAAGCAATTTCTAGCAGTTAATCTACTCAAATTAAACTCTTTGCTGAAGTTTATTATATCGGCGTATTCCAAATATGTGTCAAACCAAATATTGATTCGATGGCAGACGTCATGATTTGCTGCAGATAATGAAGGTAAAGATGAAATTTGAGCCACCAAGTCTATATATTTGTTTAAATCTGTATCAATAATTTCAACTAAATCCGATGAAAATAATTCAAAACTTTCCGTTCCAGATTTAAATGTCTTGTTTGCAATATTACTTTTGATAATTGATAATATATTATCGTTAGTATTCAGTTTCGATTTGCAGGATAAAGTATCGAAGTGCGTCGTATATATGTGGTTTGTTTTTGAAATGACATTTTTAAGCAAACTGGTGGTAATAGTTGAGTTATTTTTCAGGGAATTTGAAAGGAGCTCAATCAATTTCGAATTAGATCCATTTCCAATCATCGAAACATCTAATTTTTTTAGACTTATAATAAAATTATGAAATATGACGAGAGAGTTTGAAAGAATGTCAATGCCTTCTTTGCTGTCATTAGAAATCTGTTTTATCAAGTTATCACAGAATCTGGCCAATAGTCTAGGGAATTCATCAAGGGATACAACATCAGAATTGTAAATATCTATTAAAATTAGGTCATGATTAAACGTTACATTCTCATTTTCAATCCAATTATGAAATCCTATTAAACTAGATGCTTTCCAAGTACCAGTCGCTTGTTTCAAATCTTTCAACAATTCATTTTTGGTAGGCTTTTCAGTACTGAAATATCTAGAAATATAATCACAGGTGTTTTCAATGTACTTGAAAATTTTGCAAAAGTTAATATGGGAAGTATGTTCTGGTTTTGAGGTTGATAAAATCTTTGTTAAAGCATTATTTAAAAAGTCATATCTCAATTTCACGAACTTGTTGAGAACCTCAGTTAATGTATCCGTCTTTTCATTTTTATAATTCAAAATTAGGTAGGCAATTAAGTAATTGATAATAGGCGGTGAAACTTTATTGTAAGTTTCGTGTAAAGTCTCTTCAGGATCTGAATCTTCATTATGATCTGTATCGTGCAACCTCATTTCATCATCATCATCATCATCATCATCCTCATCCAAGCCATCCATATCATCATCGACAAGATGACCATTAGATATATTAACAAAGTCTTCCCATACAAGATTCTGTGACGGTTTATATTTACCCGCCTCATTAGAGTATGACATCAGGCTAAATGCATTATAGCTCGCAAGCTGGGCTTCCAAGAAACTTGCAAATGATGCTTTGAATGCTGCCAATTTATCACTCAAATGCCTGTCT
Source organism: Debaryomyces subglobosus (assembly GCA_003708965.2). Taxonomy (NCBI): domain Eukaryota; kingdom Fungi; phylum Ascomycota; class Pichiomycetes; order Serinales; family Debaryomycetaceae; genus Debaryomyces; species Debaryomyces subglobosus. The sequence goes on along the minus strand of PPOW02000004.1, from coordinate 795,820 downwards.
GCTCTTAGCGTATCTTCAAAAATACATTCCAACGTATAAAAGCATTTTGCATAGTATATGTGGTGAGCAGTGTTTTTCAATGGAGGTCTCCGATGTGACGATAATAACCTTATTTCAAATGACACCAACTGGTTGTTGATGATATTCTTCAAGATGGTCAATTTTTCATTTCTCCTAGCTTCACTAGCTTCCTTCCTTCTGATCGAGCTACTATACTTGGAAAACGAATTCAGGGTATTAAAACTAACAAATTTCGATTGTCCATACGACAAGTCCGACAATTTTTGATCCACTTCGCTTGTCACTGCGTACATGCTACTAATATCCTCCGCAATCTTAATGAGATCTCGATACTTATTACCCACTAAACCATGTAAATCATTCTTAGCATTCGTGACATTCTGTTTATATTCTTTATTCAACTTTTGAATCTGTGGAATAGTCAAATGTGTAAAGATATCATCTATTGATGTATCTTCATTTATAATTGAGTTCTCTAGACTCAGACGAGACTCATTGGCTGATGAACTAGGCATTGATCTAGGAATATCTACTATAATTGTATCTAATGAATCGACTTGATTATCTTGAAATGTCGCAAAACTTGTTGTCACGCTATTCATTGATTTTTTCATTACACAAAATATTTGGTAAATCAAATTAAATTAAGAAATCAATAAGTAGCATTTACTAAATTAAGAAGATTATACCATAGATAGACATAGGAGGCATCAAGACTGTTTAAAGTGGATCGATTTTAAAGAGGGATCCTAATAATCTAGAATAACTTTGAATTAAATCGAATAAGCGGTGAAAATTACTGAATTATTCAATTGAACCACAATATGCATTTTAATATTCTATTGATATTTCTTTGCTGTTTCATACATATTTGCATTATACATTGTTCTCCTCGACTAGAGAAAGTGAATAAAGATATAATACGAAGGGATGAAATCGAACGGAGACCGGGAGCAATAGAGAATTCCAATGTAACACCATTAGATTTCAGATCTATAAAAGACTGGAAGCTTACGGACTTGCTTTTGGTTAGTGATATAGACGGTAACTTGCACGGCATTGAAAGAAATAGTGGCTCTTTGTTATGGACGTTGCCTATAGAAGAGCCGCTAGTAAAAATAGCCACTAATAGCTCAGCCGGTGGGCATCATGATAGCGAAAAAACACAATCTAACATTTTATGGTTTGTCGAACCTTATAAGGATGGATCCTTATACTATTTTGTGCCCCAGTTTGGCCTCAATAAACTACCAACTAGCATTAAAGACTTAGTACTTGAATCACCATTTTCGTTAAGCGGAGATGATAAAATTTATACCGGTACTAGAAAGACATCCCTTTTTACAATTAATATATATACGGGAGAAATCAAGTCGGTATTTGGAAACGAAGAAAAATGCCCGAATCCCAACACACACTATAATAATCGAGACTTAAATCAGCAAGATACTATAATGCTTGGCAAGACAACATACGAATTGTCTATTCATTCAAAAGAAAAAACAAACATAGTATGGAACGTAACATACTCTCAATGGGGTCCAAATAATATCGATAATGATTTGATCGTACAAAATCAGCAAAGTATGGATAAACTTTATTTCACGCCATTTCATGATAAATCATTGTTAGCTATAAATAAAGATATAGGAACACCAGTCTGGATTAGTAAATTACCACTGTTGGCTGTTAATGTATTTGATGTCTTCAACAATATGAAGTCATTAAATGATTATGTTGTTTTACCACACCCACTAAAATACTTGAATGACTTGCAAGCCAGTTCTAGTGAACAATCAGCAGATAACGATTTATGCTTCATTAATAAAACTTCAAACGGTCAAGAATGGTATGCTATGAGTTTCAATAATTACCCCACATTAATCAAGAGTGCTCCTATATCAGATTATCAAATGGCATTGTATAAATTAGGCCATCAACCTTCACCAGATATCAATTTAGACTACTTGAAAACATTCCAAGTTTCTGATACTGATCCAAAGTCTACTAAGATGGTGGAAAACTTGATTCGTGGTATTCATAAATTCAACCACTTAACTTCTGATAACCTGTATCAGCCAATATCACGATTTATGGGATATAAAGATGAAGCCATAAAGAAAATTGGAGATGGCAGATCAACGGATTTGCCTGAAAATGTAGAAAATAATCCAATTCCAAATATCATAGATGGTATTAGATTATCGAAGCCTGAGCAAGATGAAATAAATGAATCCAAAGTACCACAAACGTCTAGCAGCCAAGATTTATTATTATTAGATTCTGGAAATTCAAATAAGTATTTGTCAACTCCGGATAGCAATAACTCTACAACAATCACTTCTTTATCACTTATCAAAAGAATTTGTGAAGATGTTATCGTTATTTTGGTATTGCTAGCATTATTAATGTCTTTCGGTAAATTTGGGAAATTAGGGAAAAGATTGAAAAAATTTGTCCTTGATAAGAGTATAACCCTTGATTCAGAGCAAAAGGCTGGTAATAGCTTTCCTGACGAGAAAATTATCAATACTATAGCAGCTGATGCTGAAATCAAGAATGAAAAGCAGAATGTTGAAATTGATATGGCATCGTCAAATGTCGAAACAACCGATTCTATAACATCTTCTTCGGATGACCTTAATAATATTAATATATCAGGCAATAATAAGGATGAAATTCTGAGCAGTGATTATTCCAAGAAAAATGACATTAAAATTGATGAAGGTATTGAAAGACCCATAAAAAAGGTTACAATTATCACCCCGAATGAAGTGCTTGAGAAGTCAGATTCCAATACTGATCGTAATAGTGATGGGAATAAGGCTGAATTTGAACATCGTGAACGCCATTATGAGGACTCCAATAGTGAGAATAATCTTGAGGACACGACTACTAAGAAGAAGCGTAAGAGAGGAAGCCGTGGAGGCAAGCGAAGTAACAAGACTAAAAGAACTTTGACTGAAGATACTAATGATTCACAAGATAAAGAAAGCACTAATAGTGATATTGACTCCAGTGATGTTATCAATACTAAAAGCTTAGTCAAATCTAAATTGAATAAAATGCCGACGAAGAAATTGCAAATTGAAAATAATTTAATAATTACTGACAAAATTTTGGGTTATGGTTCACACGGAACTATAGTATACCAAGGAACGTTTGAAAATAGGCCGGTCGCGGTGAAGAGAATGCTACTTGATTTTTATGATATTGCTAACCACGAAGTCAAGCTATTGCAAGAAAGCGATGATCATCCAAATGTTATAAGATATTTCTGCTCACAACTGAGTGAAACAGAAAAATTTTTATATATTGCATTAGAGCTATGTTTATGTTCTTTAGAAGATATCATAGAAAGACCAAAATCTTTCCCAAAAGATATCCGATTGAAGGATGTTAACTCTAATGATGTATTGCACCAACTCGTAAGTGGCTTGCATTATTTGCATTCCTTGAAAATTGTTCATAGAGATTTAAAGCCTCAAAACATATTGGTTGCAGACTTGAAAAAATCAGCAAATTCAGGCAACCCTTCTGCAAGATTATTAATTTCTGACTTTGGCTTATGCAAAAAATTAGATGCAGACCAGTCTTCCTTCAGAGCTACTACTCAAAATGCTGCTCTGGGTACATCTGGGTGGAGAGCGCCTGAATTATTATTAAATCATGATTTACTTGAAATTTCTCCTGATACTATTTCATCTGTGGGTTCTTCTTCACGTCATTCCATGACTACGACAACTTCAAACGTTAACGGTAAAAGGTTAACTAAAGCGATCGATATTTTTTCGTTGGGTTGTGTGTTTTTCTATATATTAACGAAAGGTTCTCATCCGTTTGGTGATAGATACCTTCGGGAAGGAAATATAATTAAAGGTGAATATGACTTATCCGCATTGAAGGTTAATTGTCCAATAGACCATATTGAGCTGTCACATTTGATAGCCTCCATGATTAATCATAATCCTAAAATGAGGCCTAGCACATCAGCAATTTTGAAACATCCTTATTTTTGGCCAATAAATAAAAAATTAGAGTTTTTATTGAAGGTAAGTGATCGGTTTGAAATTGAAAGAAGAGACCCACCAAGTGATCTACTCTTGAAATTGGAAAGTATAGCTATAAATGTTCATCAAGGAAACTGGCATAATAAATTTGACACAGAATTTATGGATAATTTAGGAAAATATAGAAAATATCAACCAGAAAAGCTTATGGATTTGTTGAGGGCCTTCAGAAATAAATATCATCATTTCAACGATATGCCTCCTGCGTTGCAACAACGAATGAGTCCTTTGCCCAACGGATTTTACCATTATTTCAATGATAAGTTTCCAAAATTGTTAATGGAAGTATACTTCATAGTTGAAGCAAACTTGAAAGATGAGCATATATTCGAGGAATTTTATTCGTGAATCATATTTCTTATTACAAGCATCATTTGACTTCATTTCTACAATCATAATGCATTTACATCATTTCATATTTAATTTTTTATTTTAATTCGTACATCATATAATATACAATATAATTGTTAATTATATACTCATTTATTCGACCGTTTAGATTTAATTTGTGGTTTTGTCACTTTCGAAGTTTTACTTTTAGGCTTCAGAGAAACCTTCTTCTTAGTTGATACTTTAGATGTAGTAGATTTCGATGAAGACTCTGAGTCACTATGGTTCTCAGGATCACTAAATTTCGTATGAGTACCAGTAAAATTTGACGAACTTATAGCTGGAGAGCTCATATTGGAATTTATAGCTGCACCTCCACCATTTATTTTGGTACCAAGGGTATTCTGAATAAAAGTTCTGGCAGCCTCGGCATCTTCCTTCGAAGTATCTTTAGTAGCCAATTTGGTTTCAAGCTCTTTGTATCGCTTCATGTACAGCTTAATTCTTGTCAATTCCTTCATTATAGGATGTTTTTCTGTATTTATGCCAAGGGTTTTCAAATATGAAAATAGTACTGAAATTAATACATAAGCGTAGTTATTATATATCTTTATGCGTTCCATTTGTGACTCTGATGCCGCTATAGTCTCTTCTAATGACTTTTTAAAAATAGGTTCCAATTTTTCCGTGAGTTGGCCTATTGAATTATCCAACGACTGAACGAATAGTTTAACGTTATCAATATTTTCCATGTTATATAGATATTTATTGCTAGTTATATGGATTATTATATCTAAATGGTCTTTAATTTAATGCAAAAGAATAATTTGTTGATTAATATTTACTAGTCTTTATTTTATTTCTTTGATAAAATTTATTGAGTGCGATGCTCATTACAAGATTTAATTCTTTTCAAGTTACTAGTCATATAATTAGAGTACACTATGGCACCTGTAAGAACTAATAGAGAGATATTAACAGGGGGTAAGAAGTACGCCCAAAAGCAAGCCAAGAAATATGGGGTTGATGAAGTAGTATTTGATAAAGATTCCCGTCAAGAATATTTGACAGGGTTTCATAAAAGAAAATTGCAAAGACAGAAGAAAGCACAGGAGTATAACAAGGAGCAAGAAAGATTGGCTAGGATAGAAGAAAGGAAGAAGATGAGAGAAGAGAAGAAAAAGGACATTGAAACCCAACTTAAGAAATTCAACGAGACAGTCAAGGAAATAACTCATTTTAATGATAGTGAAGACGAAGACAGTAATAAAGAAAATGATGAGGACGAGGATGAAAGCTGGACAGGTTTTGGAGACGATAATGACAGTGACCAAAATAAGGATGAGAATTCCACGAGTGCTCCAAAGCATAAGCATAATCTTCCAAAAGGGATTCTTCAGCATAAAGAAGTATACAAAGTAGATCAAGACCAACTTTTTCCCGACTCCAATGCAATAATAGACGATGAAACAACTGTAACTGTCGAATCCATAGATAATCCTGCCACCGTAAATGCTCAACAAACAGATTTACATGAAATTGCTAAAGCAAATAACGTTAACTTAAAGAAATCTGACGAAATACTAGATGAGTCTATAAAGAGGGCCAAGAATTATGCTGTTCTTTGTGGTGTAGCTAAACCTACTAACAAAGATAAAGTCAAAAAGAAGAAGTTTAGATATTTGACTAAAGCTGAAAGAAGAGAGAATACTAGAAAAGAAAAATCTAAAAAATTCAGTGGCAAGAAGAAATAACTTTTTTCACCATATATAGTACATATCAACATTCAAAGTCTTTAATTCAAGCATATCTGTGTACATATCTTACCTTCTATACATTAAGCCCTACGATTTGGTTTAGTGCCGGGTAACATTAAATCTCATCCGTGAAAATTTCGATGTGGAAAAAATAGGCGTACTAAAGAAACTTCATTGCACTTTTTTCATTCATTTTATTTAATTAGCTCTACAACTAACAGTATGTATACTTTCACATAGGAGAATGAGATTATATTACCGTGATGACACGATGTCGCCCCAAACGGAGGCTCCTTTTACAGGACTATGACCGATTCGATTCAATGCCAAACACACTGAAAATTCTGAAGCGTAATTGTATCTCATTTTTTACAAAACCAGTTAAGATCCATTTACTAACAATTACCAGAAAATGAAATAGTAACCTATTTTTAATCTTTGTTCAGGATGTTCTTTTTTATAGATTTTTGTCACCTTTATGGGCCTAAGGCTTTTTTCCTCATTTTCTCTGTTATTTAATCCATGAATATAGATTGTCATCCTTCCATTATACTATGTATGAACACTTGTTGCTTCGACGAAATCATCGGTCTGAATATCAGCTGATTACCAAATACTGGCTTATGATGTTTCCATGCTAATCATGAATACTTCTGATTAAATCATACTAAATCGTGAATCACCAAGTGATCACGTCTGAAGCCTACATTTTGCCTCATCTGTGCTCAATCGATGATTTCGAAGATTATTAACATTGATGACTTTTCGGCTACTGCAGATTTCCACTTTAAGCCTAATTCCTTCTTTGTAAGCCACTGCTATGTAGATCTTCGTATTCAGGTACACTATCCTCTCTTCGAGTAGAACCTACTTCCGGTCAAGTCTTTATCTGTAATTCACGTGATATAATCTCGGAAGTAACTGAACAAGTAAACAGAAAATACAGTTGTCTTAAATGAAGTTAATACTATTTCTTCTATAACAACGATATGGCTGAGCTGTCAGAGGCTTATGGCGTCTATTTCAATGATTTTGTTCCGTTACCTTTCAGAATATTGTTCATAATACAGCTAGGTGTGTACTTATGGTACTCAATAATATATTTGTGTACATACTATTCACGACTTAATATTTTACAATTATTGAATTTATCATATTCAACTCATAATTATACTCAATTGGATCGTCGCTTACCGAGCACAGGCGAGTTTGAATCTACATTGCCTGCGGAACGGATTGAAAATCAACTTTTGCTAAAAGGAGTCTGGGCCACACTTCGATCCATAACAGTTTATAATATTGTGGGCTACTGTTTGTATTTGATCATAGAGTTGAAATACGATGATCCAGAACAAGAAAACCAGAATATTATAATTTCATTCTTATTCAAAATGATTCCTCTTATAGCATTCTTGTATATATTCTACAGAGTTTTCTATCAATCTGGATCGAAAACGACCAGCAAAACAATTGGACAATATCGAGTCTATACTACTATGAAAAGAATTTTATTGGGAAATATCAATTCCTCTACCATGAGGACTAATGACATTTTGATATCGGATACGCTAACGTCTTACAGTAAAGTGATAAATGATTTTGGCTTATTTGTATGGGCCAACTATTACACATCTGAAAGCCCATACAATATTAAACTTGAATTCATAATATTATGTATTCCTACGCTTATCCGTATAAAGCAATGCTGGTATGAATACTCAAGCACAAAAAATATTCTGCATTTTTTTAATATGGTCAAGTATACTACAGCAATTGGCCCTTTAATCATTAACTTACTAATTAAAATGATACTTCAAACCTTATCCCCAGATAACAATGAGCTGCTTAAAGAAAATGAGGTATTGGTTAGGCTAACAAGATTAAATTCCTGGTGGTACTTTTGTTCGGTACTAAACTCTACATATACATTTATTTGGGATGTCAAAATGGATTGGGGATTTGGATTATTTGACATCTTCTTTAAATCAAGCAAAATATCAAACTACACTATTTTAAGGCCGTCTCATCAACTCATCTACGGAAATATTTTTGGATATTATTGTGTCATAATAATTGACTTCATATTGCGGTTCCTCTGGATCTTGAAGCTCTTCATCACCAACGAAGTGGAGAATCGATACATGGTTAATAAATTAGGAGCGTTTTTATTTGGTTCCGATTCTTTTTCCTTCGGGTATGTAGTGGTTGAAGTCTTGGAAATTATGAGAAGATGGTTATGGTGTTTTGTCAAATTAGAGAGTGATTGGGTTAAGTTGCAAGAGACAATCAGCTCTGACGATATTGAATTGACAAATGTAGATAAAAGAGATACCTAATAACGAATTTTATTTATATAGACATAGATTTGTGTATTACTATACATTAACTCGAATATAATCATGCAAAATATAAAGATCTTTTAGATACAATGAACATTAGTTGAACCCTCAGGTATCCAACGGCGACCTCTCTATACGTTCCTACTGAACCATTCCTCATCCCTCCTTTCAATTTCTCCTTGGCATATAAATACCCATTTATTGATTATCAAGCCATTTTTGAGATGCAGTTCTCCAGGCTAAGTCAGCCTTTGGACTAATTCTGTTTTCACTTGCCCATTGGTATTTCAAAGGTGACTTAATAAGGGCGTATATAACAAAAACCGACGACATGGTACCGATGGCGGCAATACTTAACTTAGGGGAATGAGCCATATTGTTTATATTTCACTTGATATATCTATCAAACTTACTAATCTTTAGCTTGTAAGTAATATTTTTAATTCAATTTTGGTTGGATGAATGTACTTTTCGGTATATACACTACTATGGTTGAATAATCACGTGAATATTTTGTCCTAGATACATAGCACGGGTATCTATGCCAGAAACACTTACGGTTGGGGATTAATGGTCTGTAGCTAGATCATCGTATTTATCTGGGGGCCTTTGTGGAATTATAGATCACGATAAAAATATAGAAAATGGTTGAACCCATCGAATTATATTATGGAGTTGTTAGATGAATTGACCTAAACCCACTAATGCAAATGATTTGCAACAAATAAACACTGAAGATTCTAGAACTAGCTGAAGTCGTATTAGAGTTTACAGTCTGTCGAAAACCATTGACATTTTCCGTTATAGTAAACTAGTCGTAAGTACATACTATGGAATTGAGGGAATGGAGCACAAAATCGAATTGCATAAAAGTGTACAAAAGAGATACCCAACGAAATACAAAGAAACAAAATATTTCTAATACCAAAGATCAGATCTGCATAATTGTATAGACTTAATCCTTTAAATGAGACATATTGTCTCAATGATTTGTTCAATTTCATTGTATATCTGCAGTTCCTTTTCGCTCATTTGCAGCCCGCTCCAAACAATAATACGCTAAATGCAACAACTAAGCTGAAGCTAGTTTTATTATACAAACATATGGGGTGCTCATGTCGAATTAGTAGTATTGTAACGCCTTTTGCAATCCCTCCAAAGCCCATTTTGCAGCTTTATAAACAGAATCGATATATCTGCTTACTTAATCAAATATTTCAGTCACATGATTTATGAATTTTTTCAAAAATCTTCCATCAACATACTAATGAAAAGGTACTGAAAAACGAACTCTTCTTAAGTAGTAGATAAATATTAATATAATGTTAAGACTGGTCTCCAGGGTAAAGGTACCACACATTGCATTAAGTCGTCGCGTCCTTGCGTCGTCGTACCACACATCACGCATAGACAAGTCTCTTAAAACCGAATATGATTCAATTAAAGACTATGGAAGTTACAAGAATACCATATTTACACACAGATTACCAGAATCAACTGCGCAGCAATCGCCACCATTAGTTGCTTTGCACTCAAGATTAAATCTCCCAGCATCTTTTACGTTGTCAACTTTATCACAAGCCTTGAACTTGAAGAAATACGACGGATTGGCCAATAATTTCGGGTTAAACACTTTAGGTAAAACCTTATTGTCGTATTATGTATCAGAGCATTTGTTAGTTAAATATCCAAGATTACCAATGCCGATCCATAATGTCGCAGTAGATTCGTACATGGGACTGAATGCCTTATTCGACATCGGAAAAATTTGGGGTATTCAGGTTGACACCACATCTAAGTTAGAAAAATACTTATCTAAAGAACCAGAATTCATGCAATATGGAAAGTTGAGATTTATTTCTGAAGAATTTAAAAATGAAGTTAAAGAATCCGGAGTTTTTGAATTGTCTGAAGAAGAAATTGCTAGTATTAACAAAGAAAACAATACCTATTTGTCTAGAGAAACTGAAGCATACGCATCTGCTGTTAGATCCATTATTGGTGGATTATATACTCATGCAGGTGAAGAAGTTACGAAGAAATTTATTCATGATCATATCTTGTCGAGAAAATTACCTCTTGACCAAATGTTCCAATTTAGTAAGCCAACTAGAGAATTAGTGAGATTATGTGAGAAATTAAACTTCACCGAGCCAGTTGAAATCAGATTAATTGCTGAAACCGGAAGATTGTCAAGTCATGCTATTTACGTTGCTGGTGCCTTCAGTGGTGTTGAAAAATTGGGAGAAGGTGTTGGATCTTCTTTGCAAGAAGCCAAAACAAGAGCTGTCGTAAACGCTTTAATGTCTTACTACTTATATTCACCAGTGTCTGAAGATGGTAGTGAAGTTAAGTTGCCAAGTGACAAGAACTACAAGTTTGAGGGGATTGTTGGTATTGGTGATGTCGCTATCTAATTATAAAAATTGTATATATCTGTAAATAGATTTAAAATGTCTTTTTCTTTCATTCCCCAGATTTCTTATTTAATTACATCGTTAATAAATACAATATTGAAACAAGAATAAGGTATTCCTAGAAGCATTTTCAATTTCAATTTTTTGTGTATTATTGCAAAAAAATTCCAAAATCTGTAAAGAATGCAATTTACTAACGTAAACGCAGTATATTTACAGCCATAAGTTTAAAATAAAAATAATTTTATAATATATCTTTAACTGTAGACTGAAAAATTATGCTTATCGTGCTATATGAACTAGAGACTTACGAACGGATTATGACCGACTCCGATAATTAATGCAAAAATTAATTTAGCAGTAAGTCACTTTTCATACTTTTCCTAATGCTTACAACAACTACATAATTAATCTTATAGGATATTATTTTATGATACTTCGATTCACATTATTGCATAAATCATTGCTCTGAGGCCAACAATAAATTGACCATAGATAAAGTAATAAGAATTAAAATTAAATCTCATCGTGGTACAAAACCGAGTCAAAAAATGATGAACTTTTCGAATTATCAATAATTTAGATAATTATTTTCATATAATAAAGTGAATATTATTATATTCTTTCTTCAAGTACTTAGAATATTCTAAAAGAAAGAACTAACAGTGAAAAATGTCATCTCAAGGTAATTTAAATATCCTTATTATCGGTAACGGTGGTAGAGAACATGCAATTACTTGGAGATTAGCCCAATCATCTATCGTCAAGCAAATATATGTAGCTCCTGGTAATGGTGGTACTACCATTAGTGATAAAGTCACTAATGTTCCTGAGTTGTCAGGATCTCCAAAGCATTTTGATGGTTTACAGAAATTTGCTGTTGAACATGACATCAATTTGGTTGTTCCAGGTCCTGAACAACCTTTGGTTGATGGCATTACATCTGTATTTACCAAGGTTGGTATCCCAGTTTTCGGTCCTTCAGCAAAGGCTGCATTGATGGAAGGCTCCAAAGCTTTCTCTAAGATTTTTATGGATAAGCACAATATCCCAACGGCTAGATTCAAGAATTTCACTTCATTTGAAGAAGCCAAAAAGCATGTTGAAACAATCGACTACAAGATGGTTTTAAAGGCCGATGGTATTGCCGGTGGTAAGGGTGTTTTAATCCCTGAAACTAAGGAAGAAGCCTTGGTTGGTTTAGACGAAATCATGGTTAACAAGAATTTTGGCAGTGCTGGGGATGAAATTGTCATCGAGGAATATTTAGAAGGTGATGAATTATCCATTTTAACTTTTAGTGATGGTTATTCTTTCTTCAACTTACCAGCTGCCCAAGATCATAAGAGAATTGGTGATGGTGACAAAGGATTGAACACCGGTGGTATGGGAGCATACGCCCCTGCTCCAATTGCGACTCCAGAAGTTTTGAGAAAAATTGATGAACAGATTATCAAGCCTACTATTGATGGTATGAGAAAGGATGGTTTCCCAATGTGTGGTGTTCTTTTCACCGGTATTATGTTAAGTCCAACTAAAGAACCAAAGGTATTAGAATATAACGTTAGATTTGGTGATCCAGAGACTCAAACTGTCTTACCATTATTATCAGATGATACTGATTTAGCCGAAGTTATGTTGGCTAGTGCTGAACACAGATTAGATTCTGTTACTATCAAAACTAAGCCAAACATGTTCTCAACCACAGTTGTAATGGCTGCAGGTGGCTACCCAGATGCATACAACAAGGGAGATGAAATCACTATCAAGGAACCATTGCCAAAAGATACTTTTATTTTTCATGCAGGTACTGATAAGAAAGATGGTAAAATTGTTACCTCTGGTGGACGTGTTATCGCATCTACTGCAATTGCCTCTGATTTAAGAGAATCTGTCGACAAAGCTTACGCTGGTGTGGAGCATGTTTCTTTTGATAAGAAATATAACCGTAAAGATATCGCTCATAGAGCTTTCCGTGACGCCGACAAAGTTTCTAATAAGAAGGGTGTTACTTATGCCGAGGCTGGAGTCTCTGTTGACAATGGTAATCTCTTAGTGGAACAAATTAAAGCTAAGGTTAAGTCAACTGCAAGAGCTGGTGCTGATTCAGATATCGGTGGGTTTGGTGGTTTATTCGACTTAAAGAAGGCCGGTTACGATGTCGATGACACATTATTGGTTGCAGCTACTGATGGTGTTGGTACTAAATTGAGAGTTGCTCAGATCATGGATATTCATAACACGGTGGGTATCGATTTGGTTGCTATGAATGTTAACGATTTAGTTGTTCAAGGTGCTGAGCCATTAATTTTCTTAGATTATTTCGCTACAGGAAAGCTAGATATCAAGATTGCTGCTGACTTTGTGAGCGGTGTCGCTGATGGTTGTATACAAGCTGGATGTGCCTTAGTTGGTGGTGAAACATCCGAAATGCCAGGTATGTACGACGAAGGTCATTATGATACCAACGGTACCTCTGTTGGTGCTGTTTCCAAGTCCAAAATTTTACCAAAGTTAGAGCAAATGAGCGAAGGTGATGTATTGATTGGTTTAAGGTCTGACGGTGTTCATTCTAATGGTTTTTCCTTAGTTCGTCATATAATTGAAACCTCCGAGGAATACAACTATAAATCTATTGCACCATGGACCAAGAGCGGAAAGACTATTGGTGAAGAGATCTTAGTTCCAACAAAGATTTATGTTAAGCAATTACTCTCTTCCTTGAATGAAGGCTTATTGCTTGGTTTAGCTCACATCACTGGAGGTGGTCTTGTTGAAAATATTCCAAGAGCATTGCCAAAGAACTTGCAAGCTAAGGTTGATATGAGCAAGTGGGAAGTTCCTGAAATTTTCAAGTGGTTCGGTAAACAAGGTAACGTTCCATACGAAGATTTGTTAAAGACATTTAATTTAGGTATTGGTATGGTTTTAATCGCTAAGTCTGAAAATGTTGATAAAATCATCGCTAACCTTATTAAGGCAGGTGAAGATCCTGTCATTATTGGTCAATTAATAGAAAAGGAAGAGAACGTACCTGCTTGTGTTGTCGATAATGTCGAAGGTTTATATTAGGTGTTATTTGATAAGTTGTATAATAATTAGTTAAATTGATAATTCATGATGAATGTAACTGTAGGTTATCGAATTTGATTGCAAATTGGTGCACAACTCAGGGGACTAATACACACCAGAACTTCCTTACATATGATCTCTGTGACTACTTACCTTAAAAATTTTTGTTTGTGCACTTTCTATTGCCAGATGTCTGTGTCATGCATGGCATAGTACTGGATACATGAAAAGCTGGTTGATAAAATAGCTTGTCTTGTGTGGTGGCTTGTTTTTGTATTGTTTATGTAATCGTACTCATCGATATTCTCACCTTGGTAAACGTTTTGAACAACGTGCCATTGTTCTGAAATCGGTTGCAACGTCAATTAGCGAGAATAGCAAATATACATTCATGAAAAAGTAGTATTAAATTATATTATATTAATAGGTCGATATAGGAGTATATCTAATACAACATGACTTTAGTATATAGAAATTATTCTCTCATCTGTAAAAATAAGACAGGACATGCTTCTCAAAGTAAGCACATAAAATCTGACCAGGAATAATGAAAGTTATGCATTCTAATCTATTCGTGACATGAAGGCATAAATAAGAAAAATACTCGGTGCACGAGTAGGGCCCAGTGAAATCATTCCAATAAACAGCAGCAAATAAAGAATGTAAGTATGGAAGATATGAAGCATAAGATAAAATGGTTATAAACATGAAAAGCTCGTGAAACGATGGGAGCCGATTGTAGTATACAAAATGCAAATAAAGGTAGCGAACTACGTTTAGCCATAGATAGACCGTAGAGTATTGCCATATGCGTAGGATGCGTAGAATTAGGCATTTACTCATCCGCTAGCTCAACCTTCATCTCTTCTAAGATATCAGTGGTTCTGAGCTGTCTCTGGTCGGCTATCATGGTAACCAATCCAAGAGCAATATCCTTCAATTCATTGTACTTCTTCAATTGAGAAATATGCTTCTTAACTATAGCCTCTGGATCTTGGTTTGTACTAGAATATGTTAGTATGACCGTTTTCATTCACATTTTGTCGTCTCTTAAAAATTACTTACTCTAACTCACTAATTAGAGCGGAACACTGGTTTTTGATATCTTCTAACCGTTGCTCCTTTAGCACCACCCGCTGTTGTATATTTACATCATTACTCGTAGTCGGAGGAACAATCGTAGTCGATGATGTGTTATTATTGTTATTCGACGAATTCTTATTTACCACAGGTGTTTGAGGGGCATTACTTGGTAGTCCCGTTGCAGTTACTGATTTAAACATTGTAATTTCTCGTTTTGACTTCAACTCTAAGAGCAATTTCACAATATTCCTATGTATAACCAATGAAATGGATTAGTATATTATTCTATATCTTTATTCAATATACTTTTAATGCTAACAATTTGTTACAAGTAGTATGAGACCGTTAATGAAAAGAAATTATCGCTTAGCTTCGCACACAAAAACTTTTTAAAAGATGCTTTATGTAAGCATGTGTAATAATGGAAAGTATATGGTATTCATTTTTGATAGGAAATAATATTATTCCACTGGTGAATAGAAATAATGGCTTTGTATGTATATTTGAATCTATATATGTTCAGAATCCATTCTGTTTTTTATTTCATCGAGTCTAAATTGTACTATTCTTACAATTTCCTTGATCTCCTGATTTGAATACCGGTGTAGGTTGTTTTCGGATTCTTCTTGGCTAAATATATCGAGGGCACCATTGCTTCTATCGTTGACCCATTTCCAGATGGCGACTTCGTTCTGCAATTTGGATTTCTTATTTTGAAAATGAGATTCGACCGATGGTATCACAAAATACTTATCATCATTGATCTTGATTTTGGAAACAACCGAGTCTTGTGAAAGAATTTGTAGGTTAGATGCGTTAAACGGGTCTTTGGATTTGTGGTGGAAGATGTAATTGTACATCTCAGTGAAAAAAAGAAACCCGATGAAGAGGATAATGATCCCTGAAACAAGATCACCGACATATGGAATGCTAATCGTCTTTCCAATAGCTTCGACAAATAGTTGTAGTTTCTCAAGAGTGGATTTTTCTGGTTCAGGAGCGGTCTCAATGGCTGGCTTGTTGGTGGACTCAGACTTCTTTCTCTTTCTTTTCTTTTTATCAGATTTACTAACTCCACTAGCACCACCGGATTTTATGATGAGATTTATAGATTCTATCATACTCTTCATTGACTCTTTCTGGCCATCAATACTTCCCTTTTCTACGGCTCCCTTAATCCACGATCTGCCACTCCATTCTACTACCGTCAAACTGTATATTCTTGTGCAATTATTCTCAGCCCAGCTAAGAAATATTTTGGTTTTAACTTGAAAAGAATTACCACTTGGGACATCGGGAGTAGTTGTAATTTGCTCAACAAGAATGTATTTATCCGTGTCATACTCTACCAACCTATCTTTAATTATGCATTTCGTCTTTTTGGGACCAATAGGCCCGTTTAAAGGTTTAGTATAAGTATAATTTCTTTCCTTAGAGTCGGTAGATAATTCTGTAATATCTTCATCACTTATATCGTAGTTTTTTTGGTCCTTCAAGATCTTTATAAAGTTCGAATTATCTGGACCAAACAATACTAAAAATACTACCCCCAAAGGGGCTTTGACAACATCATCTGATATAAAGGTTTCGTCAGATCCTTTACTATAACCTATGTCAGTTTGTGAATGTGTTAAGGGTCCTACTATTGGAAGGCCATGAAAGCCATCAGACGATTTACTATCAGCTTGTCCTACGTTGTTACCATTGCTAGAACGCGAATTAACTACTTTGATATCATCTCCATCAGTTCTGTTAGCAAGGAAATTATCTAAAGAACTAGCTTCGCTCTGAGAAACAACGATACTTGAACCCCCCCTGTCTTCATCATTGTCATCATCGCCGTCATCACTATCCTCGCCGTTCCTATTTTGAGATCCATTTGGAAATAATTCTTCATCGTTTGTAGTACTCTCACTTGAATAATTTTTGTCAGTTCTCTTTTTATCCGTAATGCTATTACTCTCAACATTGTCACCTAATAAAACCCCATGCCAAACGTTAGTTATCAAGGCAAATGTCGAGTCTCTCGATAAGAACGTCGCAAAAACATATTTATGGTATAAAGTTCTAATGATCATGCCGTTAGGAAATAAAACAGCTGTGGATTTTTTTTCAATTTGAATTACTTCTTGCAATGGTATTATTATGTTTGTAACCCATCCTAGAATGTTTGAGTTAAAACAAATATAATGCTCTGATAAATACATTCTCCCTTGAACTAATATATCTTTAGACAAAGCACAACCGAATTCATCAATTAATTTTTCATTAGGAGGTATACGCTTAAATATTTGGTGAAATTCTCTGTTTCTTTTTTCACTTGCAGGCTTTATAGCAGACGTATCAAGAATTTCATTGAGATCATCTACAGAATTACTGGATCCATTATCAATACTTTCCGACTCACTAGGATATTCGTCAGACTCTTCGATATCAGTACTTTTCTTTTTATTCTCAGGAGATTTTACTCTTTCTAAACTCGTACCATTGCTTATAGATTTCCGGCGAACCTTCTTATTCTCATTGTTACCACTAACAGTTAACTGATTAGACAAAGGTATTTGCTTGTTGACACCATCGGATGACGGATTTCTTTTTACTTCTTGTGGAATGAGATTTTCACTTGATTGTGATGGACCCGTTGCCTTTTTGGCAGCTGGAGTTACATCAAAATCATCCAATTTCAAATCCCCTGTTCCTAAAGTGGCAATGGGAGATTCCCTCACGGTCTGAAAATGAACATTAGAAAGTGAATTGGTAGTATGACTAGGTAGCTCTTCAGAATCTCTGGGGTAATCAATATCTGTCTGTGAATCACTTTTCGATGATTTGGACTTTGAGATGGAAGAAGTTGACGTATTCTTACCAAACGTTGCAGGTTTCAATAAAAAATCTAATTTATGACTGAAGGACGTGCTCTTCTCGTCCCCCTCATCAATTGTCGATTCATGAGTTTTCGGCGGTTTATTATCAATTGAAGACCCAATCATGTTGGCGGCATTATGTGCTGCGTTAAATATAGAAGATAAAATTCCATTGGAATCGTTATGGGAATGATGGTTTCCGTCCGACAAGTTGGATACGTTTCTTTCATTAGTTGCTGCCGATATCCTGGTCTCAAGTTCCGAATGTTCCTGTTCTTGACTCGACAGAGGGTTTTCTATGGGAATACTTTGAGATGATGTTAATGACGTAGAATGTGAATGTGGAATTGATACTAAGGAGTCTGCCCGGGCTCTTCCTGTAGGAGTAAACGACTTTGTTCTGTTCACCGAAGCTGACGTAGATCTAGCTCTCGAAGCCCTTGTAACGGAAGAATCCTTTCTTTTCTGCTCTTTCTTGGGAATATCATCTTTTGCAGATTTCTTGCTCTTTAGCTTGACCATAACAATCAATGGCAGATACTGTAGTATCTTTTTGAAGATGTATGCTAAAATTAAAGTCCGTTTATTGAAAATTTAAATCCGCGAACCCAGAGAATTTCAAAAAAAGGGTCGATAAGAATTATATTGTAAGAGCGAATACTTAGTCAGTAAATGATAACAAATTTAGGTAAATCTTTACAAGAACGATTGCTATATACTGTAGAAGAAAAAAGTCATATCAGAAATGTCAAAGAAAGTTTGTCTTAGGGAATTCATAGGTTATCGCTAAACGTTAGTCGAAACCCCAGAGTGCAAAATGACTGATATGTCTTCGCGTTGTTTACCATTGCCAGTTTATTTAAAGCTAAAATGGCTATGAGGTTCCTGTAGGACGTTATTATTTTTATCCTTTATTTTGTAGATTTCAACACATTCAATTGTGTACCTCAATGATGCTACGATAGAACAGAGGCTAGAGACTGTAGAAAGTTAATAGAGCGGGAAAATGCAATCGAATGCCTAATATAGATAGTCTGATTGTACTCAGATAAATGTTGCGAATTGGATTCAGATGAAATCATCATTTGGGCTAAAACAAAGACCATCAACACTGTAGTAAGAGATACTTCACATATATGATACACTGTTTGACATACATATGGTATGATTGAGCTATAATTACAATGTATCAGGTTAATGATCTTTCCTCAATTCAACACTTTTTTATTTACAATATAATTCTAAGTACTATTTTTCTTTCCTGAAGAAGTCAAAAGATATAAGTATCATTTCCACTTGTCAACCTCTTTCATAACAAATAGGAGCACCATTATATTCTACTAAAGTATCTACTCATTAGCCTTAGCATAGTCCATATAACGATTTTGTGTAATTTTGCCCCACTAATCATATGAACCTTCATTCCCTCGGTCGATGTCAATCAATACAAAAGTAATAAGGACTATCCAAATTATCTTGACTCTTTAAACAAACAAACCTATTAAGAATGCCTATCTTTTCGAGTTTGAATAGCTTTTTAAGACGCCATAAGAAGAAGTTGATTGTTACAGCAACTTTGACGTTCTCAGCATACTTTTTGGTCAATCAATTTATCATTAAGAAGTTCAAGAACTTCCAAAACTCGTTGAGACAAGAATTGTTTGTTAAAGAGCAAATTAAACGAAGATTTGTTCAAACACAGAATGATTGCTATTTAACAATTTTAGCTTTGCTTCCTGTGTTAACTCAACCAATCGTAAATCACCTACCTATTGAGTTAATTACCCAGGCATTGAAATTGAAGAAGACCAATGCAAACCCCACACCTCAAGAGATATCAGATTCTTTATTGACTACAGATAACTTGACCATGCACCAAAATACCAGTGATTCAAGTGATTTATCACATTACATGAGTTTATCGAAGACAGAATTATGGAAGTTATTGAAAATCAAGACATTGACTAGAACATTAACTTTGATGTATTCTATATCAGGATTGCTATTGTTAACTAGACTTCAATTGAATATCTTAGCTAGAAGATCATACTTGGAAAGTGCAATTGTATTAGCAGGTGGTAAGGTTAATGATACTGAAACCTCTCAAGATTATTTCATCGAACAATCCTACTTGTCATTGAGTTGGTGGCTATTAAATAAAGGTTGGTTGAAAATAAGTGATTTAGTTGAAGAGGTTGTTACTGAAAAATTTAATGCTATAAATGCCAGAACTGAGTTATCCATTAATAAGTTTGATGACCTTTTATGTGAAATTGTTAATGATTTATCTACAAACAATACTCAAGAAATTTTGAATGCCATTTTCCCCATTACCTACGATAATTTAATAGAGAGTTTACTAAACACAAACCCTGAATTAATTAAAGAATTAGACATAGAAGACTCGATAATGCTCAAATTAATCAATGAGACTACTTATTTAGTAAGCAACGAAGCATTCGGAGACATATTGATAAACATGGTGGACAGCTGCAAATCCACATTAATCGAAAACTTATTATTGAGTTTAGACCCAGAGAATGCATTTACAAACCAGGAGAAGGTGATCGATATTTCGAACATAAAGCAATTTAAATTGGCAAACTTATTGGCCCAATTGAGTATACAATGTGGCGTTTTATGCGATAATAATAATTTAGCGAATGATAATTTCAATAACGAATTATCAGGTAATATCTACATGAATAATTTGAATGAGATCGAGAGCTTAGATGAGTTTAGCGCCTCCATTTATTCAAATTTTGAGTAACGTTTTTTGTATATTTATTAATAAATTAGTACCTTAATGACCCTTTATATAATCTAGCTATATAGAATTTTTTTCATCTTATGCTTATAGTTCCAAATATATTAATAATAACGATGAATATACCCTTTACTCTGAATTCGCGCACGACTCACAAACTAACATAATACAAATATTCATTATCAGTTAACATTACAAATCAACAATACACCTTTAAGTTTAATATGTCACAGCCAAAGGTTATTATAATCTCGTCAGATGATGAGAAGTTTCCAGTTGATGTCAAAATAGCCGAGAAATCGATTTTGATTAAAAAGATGATCGAAGATTTAAATCCCGACGGATTGGAAGAGGATTTCGAAATTCCAACACCAAATGTAAGATCAACCGTTTTATCTAAGGTATTAGAATGGTGTACACACCATAAGAATTCAGTATTCCCCGACGATGATGATGAAGATGCCAGAAAGTCAGCCCCTGTTGACGAATGGGATAAGAATTTCTTGAAGGTTGATCAAGAAATGTTATACGAAATAATCTTGGCTGCCAACTACTTGAACATTCGTCCGCTTTTAGACTCAGGATGTAAGATAGTTGCTGAGATGATCAGAGGGAAATCTCCTGAAGAATTGAGAAGAACTTTCAATATAGTCAATGATTTTAGCCCAGAAGAAGAGGCTGCTATAAAGAGGGAGAATGAATGGGCCGAAGACCGTTAAGTTTGATTAATGTTATTACTGCATGATATATGCTTACTTATGTTATGTCTTCTATATAGTTCTTCTAAATAATATGTGCTTTAGCTTGAGTGACTATAGTAGAAAATTTTTGTTTTATTCATTTACTAAATTACTTGAGTTTCAACTAAGTGGTAAGTTTAGCCACCCTTGTGTCAACTACTAGTACGTCAAGTTATTATGTAGCTTTCTTATTCTTGTATAACCCATGATAAGTATTATGAAAGGTGTAGGTGTTAGAAATTGGAATTACACACTACCTTCGCTTTTATCGCAAAAAAAGTTGAACTTGCGTACGAGCGGCATGCTTGTAAAAGAAGGTGATATAATTAGTCCATACCTTAACTTAAAGTTCACTCACTTCATTCATGGACCTGTCAGAGAATATAAATGAATTTAAAGAATCACATCTATCGAATTTGGCTCATTCCTCTATTGAAGAACTAACGAATATTGAGAATGTCATATCTCAAGAGTTCAACTCACTTTCAAAGGAATACCTAAATTCTAGAGCCACCAGAATTAATCAGTTGATTAATTCTTTAGACTATTTTATCTCAAAAGTATCGGAGGATGAAACAGATTGGCTGGAGGTTTTCAGGACTCAAACGGAGACCATAAACAATATCAAAACCAATACCGAAGATTTAATTTTATCAAGCAAGACGGGATCTGTCAAAAATATCTGTGATACTCTTGATGAATATGAAGACACGTTAAAGTACCTATTTCAGAATATACAATCACCATTAAGCTTACTCGGAAACTATAAAGTTAACTTTCTGTCGAAAGGTGATGCCACAAACAAAGGCCGCCAATTGCCCTTCGAAGGTCAATTTGACAATGTCATAAGGCCATATGGAAACGATTTGAAAAGTATTTTGGGAGAAAGCCATTATAATCATTTGCTATTGGAGTCTACTACAAGAGCAAATTCAACAATAATTTGGAAGCAATATCAGAGTGATTTGATTGCATATAAAAATAAGTTAATAAATGAAACGTACGAACAACTTAATGACTTATTTAAAGAACATCATAATATCAATAAGGGTGAACTAAGCAATAAAAGTAAAGAAAAATATTATAGGTCGGTAATTTCTCAAAACGATTTAAAAAGAAGCTATGATGCTGCGAATAGCGATACAGCAGTTTCGAATAACCATGACAATTATTACGACTCTAATAATTCATACTTTAAGAAAAACAAAATAGAATTGACTAATGAAAAATACCGAATTTTGTCAAAGCTAGAAAGATTTGAAAAAAGTCAAACAACCCATTCAAACAACCCTAATATAATTTATAGGCTAAATTCTTGTTCAGGTTTGAGCAGTAATGAAATTGATAATGATATAAATTTGTTAAGAAATAGCATACTGAATAAGTCGATTATTAATGAGGAAGAGGTGGACATCATCGAACCACAGACTGATACTAACGAAGAAGATCAAGAAATAAGTGAAGAGTCATTGAAACAGAAATATAAGCAGTTGCTAAGTATGTCATCAGATGCAGATGCAGTATTACAGCCTAAACCTAAGTCTCTTAGGTCAATTTTGGCAGATTCTAGCCCACCACTTTCAGCTACGACGCTACCTAAATTACATATTCCTGAATTACCTCCGCTAGAACTGTTCCCCAAATTACAAAATAAAAGCGAAGAAGTTTGATATATATACTGAATCGGTAAATACTATTTATTCTTTCTCTAATAAAATACTTGCATTTTTTAACTCAGCTTCATTAATTGTTGAATCTAATGAGTCAATTAATGATTTTTTTGATTTATTAGAAACATTCGATAAAACAAATCTATCTTCCTTACTCAAACCATATTCGGTATCACTATTTTCTATAATATACTTGAGCCATTGGTAGAGTGTTAATACTGTATCTTCATCATAGTTGAATTTGTGAATGAGTCTTTTTCCGTTTGGAAAGCGAATCTGTATACGAGTTACCGAATTTCCAGCACTTGGTTCTTCGTGATTAAGGGCTTTTATGGTTGCAAACTTGTCTAACTCTTCTTCAGGAAGATAATTATTGTCAGATACATCCTTTTCATTTGGTTTATCAACGTCAATAGCATCATCAGCAGTCGTACCACCATTTTGGTTATCAATAATCGATTGCTTCATGGCGAACTCAATTTGTTGCTCTTCAGTTAATGCATCAGGGTCAAATTTAGCTTCATGGTTAATAATTGGATTATTCGAATTTGGCAATAACGAAAATTTATCCAAAAAGTCATCAACTTCTTTAAGCCAAGTATCAGATTCAGGAATCTCACCATCAGTCCATTTAAGCACTCGTTCACCCGTTAATGGATCTAAAATAGAAATATGTGGATATTTATCAATTGAATAGAAGTTCTTGTAATTTGTACCATTTGGCGAATCATGCTGATACTGTAAAAATATAAAGTTTTCTCGAACAACATTCTTGATTTTCAGTTGTGACCAAAAGTCCCTATTCAAAACTTGACATGTGAACTCGGATGAGTCTTGAATGTTTATTAAAATCCACTTTTTCAGGCGTCTACCTTCTGTCTTTGCTGCATCCAAATCAATTTTAGACATTATATCAAATGGAGGTCTAAACAAATTAGCTAGTCTTCTTTGAGTAGATGTTAACTCATTCATTCTCTCATTCCTGTTCACCCTTCTTCTTGAACAAGGCCTTTCTCTATCATTTTCAATTACCTCTCCATCACTGTCCAAAACCATTACTTCGTCATCATCCTCATCCTCATCATAATCTTCATCGTCGTCCGGCAATTCCTCGAATCTACCAAAATGAAATTCATCACCATCCTCATCATATCTTTGGTTAAAAACACCAACTCTTCCGGCCCCGAATATATCACCTGGCCTGCTAATATGTGGTGCTGGCGTAAATCCTCCGCCAAACGAATCGACCAACGTCTCGTGTCTATGAATATTTGCATCCGCTTCTCTAACACCAGAATCATCATGTCCATATGCTTCTTGTTGAAGTCTTTGGGCCAATTCTTCATCATTGCCATGAGATGCACTTTGACCTGAAGCATTAGCTGGTGGGTTTGATTCCATGTATAAAGTAACTGCGTACTCTAAGTCATTATTGGTGATATCTAAGTACTGTTTGGCAGTAGATTCATCTTCGACTCCTGTAACTGCTAAAAATGTTGTAACTAGCTCATCCATTCTACAATCCTTTTTGCTAATAATGTGATAATCTAAACTAGATATCATAGAACCTTGCTATACACAATCCATCATAAATGGCAAAATGTCGCATTTGGTTGATGATGATGATGTGCGACATTAAATATAAGTTTTTTGTTTAGAGTGGGGAGTAAATTGATGGTAAAATCCGGTTGATTCGAACATAGGTTTTCTTTCGTAACTAAATAAGAGTTATATTGATTTACGGATATATCTAACGAAATTTGATATTGAATACATTGTTATAGTTGTTGACTAATTTTAGTTAAGTTTTATTAGAAAAAATTGAACTATTGAAGTAAGCGGCTAACCAGTCTCGAATTGATCAAGCCCCGAGAATATACATTACGATAGATTCAATCAAGTATACTCGGATATTAATTGATCGGATAGTTTCTTATCCAGTAACTTAAGAGCATACTAAGCATACTGATCCTGCATTTTCCAGCCATATTTTTATAAAATTTACAGTATAGTTTGAAATACTTTATGTTGATTTAGGATCTGTTTGAACTTCATCATAAACCATAAATCATTTGCATTTTATATATACGAAAGCACTAATTACCAATTTGATTCTAAAATCTTTGCTGAAGCTACCCCTGGATTGTTAGAAATTGTTTTGAATTAGTTGCTGTTTTTTTTATTTTGGTTACTTGCATATTTACATTGCCTAGATTATCCAATACTAGTTGGATTTTGCTCAGGGCTATCGATTTTTATCTTTTTTTATATTATTCATTTGATACAATATTTGGTTTGGTTATTGTGATACATATTTTTTTAAGGTTTTAAGATCTAACTATTCATTGGAATGGACGAGTACGAGAAATACGATAACGGTGATCTTTTGAGAAGCCGATATGAAAAAGTTGCCGATATCAGTAAAGGCTCATATGGTTTGGTTTCTCTTGCTAAGGATAAAAAATTAAATGATAAGCTAGTGGCAGTAAAATTTATATATCCTTTGGATTATAATTCAGAGAATAAGTCTCACGAAAAAGAGAGTGGGCGTGCAAGCTCATCACCTGCGAGATACCGTTCAGTTGTCAATGCAGAAACGCAGCGCAAGAATTCTATTTTGAAGGCCTTGTATGAGGAGGCAGCCAAAGAAATTTCAATTCACAAGATTTTAGGAGTCCACCCCAATGTTACGTCCTTATATGACCATTTTGATTCATGTTTAGTATTAGAATATTGTTCCCGAGGTGATTTATACGAGGCTATTCAAAGTGGCGATGGACCTACAACTTCTCAGGATATTAAAGATGCATTTCTTCAGGTTTTAAGTGCTCTAGAATATTGTCATTCTAAGAATGTTTTTCATAGAGACTTGAAACCCGAAAATATCTTAATTGGTGAGGATTGGTCCATCAAGCTATGTGACTGGGGTCTTGCAACAACAACCCGTAAGATAACCAATAGGAACGAATTTGATATTGGTTCTGAAAGATATATGGCTCCTGAATTATTTGATGAATCAATTGATCATTATGATGCCTCAAAAATCGACTTATGGTCTATTGGGATTATTTTATTGACTTTGGTATTTCATAAGAATCCTTTTCAAGTTGCAAATTATTCAGACAAAAGATTTATTCAATTTGCTAGTAATAGGGAAGCATTGTTTGATATATTTTCAACTATGAGCGGTGAAATGTTTTCGGTAACTAGATATTGTCTTAATATAGATCCTGATAACCGTGACTTAGAAAATTTGCAAAACGAATTGACAGCATTGAAATACTTTACAATCGACGAAGAATACTGGGGAAGTGATTATGAAGATGAGGATTTAGAAGAAGCTGACATTGATGAGGACGATGCTGATGAGGCTGAATACTTTGATGATGATGTGGATGATTATTATGGTCACGAAGAACCAAAGAAGAGCGTATCAGTATCGCTCTCACCAACTAAATCCATACCATCAATCACTACTACTGACATTGAAAACAAATCGATTATGTGTTTAAAGCCTGAGACTGATTCCACAACAGAGAGTGATACCGTAAATTCTAGGGCAACAGAATTAAAAGATGCTACGATGCATGAATCAAATATGCCACATAATCATAGAGCTGATGCATTATTATCTTCTAATACGAATATGAAGCCAATTCCTATCTCCGATGGTAATGTCAAGTTTATTCGGAACACAAGGAAACCTTTTAATGTTGCGTCATATAACCAATCGGCTATTAATAGTCATCATAAAGTGAATAATACTAACAGTAGTTACAATAACGGTAATGTATTCAATAATAGGTTTAATAGAGAGGATTTCTTTACTCCTAAGTCAGTATTTAATCATTATATGGACAAGTACGGTGAGCAGAAATCCAATAATGCTGGAAAATACCAACATCCCCATCATCAGAATAAATATACTAATAGAAGTGATTGGAAAAGAAACGGCAATAAACGTCGTTCATGGAAAAAGAATTACAAGACAAATAACTCAAAACAAAACAAGGGTCGTAATTCTTACTTTAGTAATAATTATAATAATGAAAATGATGGTTACAATCATTACTATTCTAACTTTAGTGACAGAAGGAAATCGCATCTGTCATATCCATCTAAATCACGGAAGAATAATATAACCGGTGATTCACTTGCGAATTCTTTTCATGCTCTTGGTCATCAACACAATTCTACATCTGTCAATTCATCTAACTCAGGAAAATACATACCTCCTTACTTGCGGTCACCGTATATGAAGTCACCAGATATAGGTCCATTAGCTGAAGAGATTGATAATTTAGATTTAAATCACGATGATGAAGAAGTTTTCCAATTGGATGCTGATTTTGAACTTGGGAATGCTAGAAACAATGAATCACGGGTCACAAGTAATAAATCACTGATGCCAGTAGCCAATGGAGATATTGGCTTCAAAAAACCCAATTTCAAAGTTCCAACTTATACAATCCCAAGTCTTGTTTCTGATAATGCAGTGTCTGGACATGGAAGTTACAGGACTAGTAATTCCATTTATTCTCAAAAATCTACTACTTATCGTGGAAGTGGAAATAATACGAGACGTAATTCAACTGTAACGGCAAACAATACCAGACCTATATCCATGGGTAGTAATGCTTTAAGCGATATTGTGCCTACTTTACTGTCATCGTACTCAACAAATGGCAAGTATATTCCTCCATTTAGAAGAAGCTCACATGGACCGATATGTATTGGGTCGTCAAATAATTCACAAGCTATTAATGGAAAGATCAAGAATCATTATGTTCCGAATTTTCAAGATAAACGAAAGATTCCAGGCGATGAAAAGAGTTCAAACAACATTCTAAGCCAGGTGAATGAAAACAGAATTGGCTCGTCTTCTGTACCGTCTGATAAGACAGATTGGTTTTCGTCGAGAAAGGAGTAGAAATGGTATCGAATTTGCCTTAAGTGCCATTTCACAAATTTTTTATCTTAGCATTTTTCTCTAATGAAAAATATAATTCAATTTGAAGGTTTATGTCAGTTTTTTGTTTATATATTTTTACGATTTACGAAATATTTTACCATATATTTAATTGTATTAGACTAAACAACCACTATGTATCATTAAGTATCCTTTTTAGTGCTTCGTTTGAGGGGATAGTTCTATCATTTATTAGACCTTCACATTTTCTGTTCTTCATAATTACCATAGCATCTTGGGTACCATATCGCTTAGTTAATTTGGAATAAAATAGCCCACATGCATTACATAAAGTTCGAGAGCCATCAGGGCCACGTCGCCATTCTGGTGTTTCGATGGACTCACAATGCTTACACTTTATCTTTTCTTTGTTTATTTTATGGAGTTTTGCTCTAGGCTTACTAACCTTTTGAGTATTTGGTCTCTTTGGCAGGTGCAGTGGTTTACTCTTTGCGGGTGGAGATTCAGTAAAATCTCTCTCGAAGCAGTTATTATCTCCTTGATTGATGTTTTCACAACTACTATTCGACCCAATATGTTGAAGAATCGGCGATCCTCTGTCTTTCTCGTAAATCCATTTTCTTTCAAGTTGTCGAGTTTCAATTTCATTTTCAAGTTTATAGTTATATTTCATAATCTTTAACTCATGTAATACCCCAGAAAACCTTTCAAGACTAGAAGAAATATTATTATATAATATATCAGGAATATCCATAACCCATTTTTTGAATTCTTCCCTAGTGATCGCAAACTCAGTTTTTTGAAGATCCTGGCTGTACAAAATTTCAGTTGCAAAATTCTTGGGTCCTTTAAGTCTCCCTTTCAGCAAATTTGAATTCATTTCGCCAAAGCAGTCGTTCAATGTGGCATGTCCAGGTAAAAACCATGTTAAAAAAGAAAGGATATCTTCTTCTTTTTTCTTAATGGAATCAGGCGAATTGTAGTACTGGCTTCCACTTACCTTTGCCAATGTGTCAAACTGCAGTCGTACTCTTTTTTCATTTAAAAAAGACACCAGTCCTGCACTAAGCAGTCTACTAGTTTTCATTTGTCCATCCTCTGTACTAGGGACAGAGGAAGAATACGACAGTTGTCGTGATTTGTCATATTCGCATTCAACTTGCTGACGTGAGTACGAATAATGGCTTGTTTGCATTTGCAGTACCCCCAGATAATTCCTGATTCCTCTCAATAATTCCGTAAAAGGTGGTAGACTATTAATAGTTAGTATTTCTGACTTGAAACATTTTATTTATTCAACATACCTGCCGGTTCGGGGAGACATAGATTCGTGACTTATCTTTCCTGACGATG
The DNA here is from genome assembly GCA_003708965.2 of Debaryomyces subglobosus. Taxonomy (NCBI): domain Eukaryota; kingdom Fungi; phylum Ascomycota; class Pichiomycetes; order Serinales; family Debaryomycetaceae; genus Debaryomyces; species Debaryomyces subglobosus. The sequence continues at coordinate 766,407 of PPOW02000004.1, read as the reverse complement.
TTGAAAGACTTAAATCTATAGTTTGCATTACTTATGTTAATATAATACATTGCAAAAATCTCTTTAAATCTACAAATCCTCTTTTATATGTCCATTTGCTAGCATAATACTAATTTACTAGCATTTCAGATGCTTAATGTCGTTTAACATAATAAAAATCCTCGTTGATTGCTGCAAAATCTGGACTGCGTATTAATGCAACCACATTCTAGATTTGAAATGAGGGGTTTGTGTAACGTTTCAAATTCTGAATCTGAAACATGACTTGAAATATGTGATAAATATTTATAAGACTGTGAGTTTCAGTAGTGAATTATAAAACCTTTCAGTAAACAGTTCTTACAAAGCTTGAAGCCAATTCTATATTCATTGAATAGGTAATAAGGTCAATTAGTGTATTAGTATTTTTATTAAGTGATTATTGAAATTGAAGGAGAAATCTTGAATCAAAGATACCTCCTGACATTATTCAAGTGTGGTATTTTCCCCAGTTAACCACTTTTGATATAACAGGAGCCAAATTGTAAAATTAGCTGCCAATCAACCAAAAGAGTTGTTAAGTTGTTCTGAGAAGCTGAATAACGTCCGTTCTTTTCCTATCCTAAATTGTTTTGCTGTCCCAAGTAGGAATAGTTTTGCACCTAAGTGAGAGCATTGAAAAGTATGACACCGAAACTAAAGAATCCCAGTGTCAAGCTAGAATCAAATGATACTGAGCTTGAGCCCAATGAAGATGTGAAAGAGTCATTAAGATTAATTGAAGATTTGAAGTTTTTCTTGGCCACGGCACCAGCCAACTGGCAGGAAAACCAAGTGATCAGACGTTATTATCTTAATCACGACGAAGGGTTCGTGAGTTGCATATTCTGGAATAATCTTTATTTCATAACTGGAACAGACATTGTCCGGTGTATTGTCTACAAATTTCAGCATTTTGGAAGAAAGATAACTGACAGAAAAAAATTTGAAGAAGGTATCTTCTCCGATTTGAGAAATTTGAAATGCGGAGTTGATGCTGTTTTAGAGTCACCTAAGTCTGAGTTTTTGGAGTTTTTGTATAAGAACTCGTGTTTGAGAACTCAAAAGAAACAAAAAGTCTTCTTCTGGTTTAATGTTCCACATGATAAACTTATGGCTGATGCGTTAGAAAGAGATATGAAGAAAGAAAAGATAGGACAAAATCCAACGACAGTAGCCGATAAAGAACCTGCTTTGTCATTCAAATATGACGAAGATAAATTTCTATTTAATCAACTCACGGAGCACATGGAACTTCAAAAGAGCCTTAATGAGTCTGCAAGTGATAGTACCACAACTGCTGAAGATAACTCTTTTGAGTATTCAGGACCTGATGTGGATAAGGATGAATTTGAATTTCTCCACCAAGATACACCAGCTCAATACAGAGCTCAATCTGATTATGAAGATGACTTTCCGCTCGATTATTTCCAACCCAATGACGATACATACAAGGATAATGATTACATAAAGTTAGATATAAATCCGCGTCTGCAATTTGTTAATACAATTGAGGAGAATCATGATGGCTTATTTGAACCTCTTCCGTCTTATATTATTCCAACACCATCTGCTAATCAATTGGTTCATACCGATGAATATTTAATTGAACAAACACAACCATTAAAAACACCAATTCCTCCATTGTCTTCTGCTAGCTATTTACCAAAATCAGCAAAATTTCAAACCAACCGAGTGCCATCATCTAATGAAGAATATTTTCCACAACCTTATCAACTACCTTCATTTTCAACAAAGTTTCAAACCCCCTTACCCAGGCCTATGCCAAATCTGTTTTACAATGATTCAATTATTATACCACAGCCTCAACATCTGAGTGGAATGTATCATCCAGATTACAGTTATATGCATCCAGAAGCTGAATATTGGCCAAGCCCTATTTATGAGCAATCAATTCCATACCAGAGTCAGCAACAAGGGTATATGTTGCAGAATGAGGAAATGGGTCAAGTAGGCAATCCTTATCTGGCAATGAATCCAGCAATGATAAATGTGGTTCCATCTAACATCACTTCACGCTCAATTAATCCAGCTAGCTTTGCTTCAGCGTCTTCGAGGCAGTTAGCTATTTCGGCTAATATGATGAAGAAGAAATCACAAATGTATCAACAACAGCGCGATATGTCTGTTAGATTGTCAAATAATCCTATATCAAAAGCATCTGAAAAGCATAAGATTAATAGCGATCTGAACTTGAAGACTATTATGTCTTCTAGATCAACGAGAGTGGTTAATTTTAAGAAAGAGGTTGAAGAAAAAGGGTCTGATAATGAAAACTTTATACCAACTCCTGAGTCGTCTATCGCACATTCCGAACAAAGCCAAGCTAGTCAGAGTGCAAATGATAACTAGGAATTAGTATAACATCGGCGTTATTGTTTGAGTTTTATAGCATGAATTTTAATTCTTTTTTTAAAAAATGTTTTATTTATGTTTTTTTATTGATTAGGCTAAAATTATATATCAAATATAACTAATTAAGATATTAAGAATGACTGTAGTATTCGATTAGTTTTTTCTGTGGTATTGATAACCTCTTCATGATATCCTCCATCACAGAATACTCAGATTTGTCATTTTCGTCGATCTTTACGGTACTGGAAACTCTCGATGCTTTCAACAATCTACCGTAACTCAGAATTACTGATCTTCTAATCTCAACCTCTTTATCATTCATGAAGCCGGCAAGTGCATTATCAATACGCAAAATCAAACTTTTATCAATTAACAATGACACTGCATTCGTATTAAGTACTTTAGAAAGGCACTCTAAAATGAAAGATAACGAAAATGAAACTCGTTCTAACATGGCAGATTCCAACGTTGTAAGGATTCTTGCAAATATTACTTCACTACTGAAGAGCCCGGCTAACATCTCATCAAAAGCTTCACTAATTGCAAGAGATATTTCATCTGTTGAATTTGGAGATTCTGAACTCAATCCTACAAGCAAATTCCACAATCTCTCTAAATTCACACGCAACCTATTAATAAGTAGTTGTTTCAATAATATTAATCCACTCAATTTTTTTGCAACCGAAAGAATAGCATGATTATCAAAGAAGGTCCATAAAGAACCCTCAATTAAGGCATGTCCCAGCGATTGAAAATAACTTGAAAACTCTGCATTGAAAGTTTTTGTATTTTGCAAATAATTTAATAAGGTTACAAATTCTTTTCCTTCAATGTTCTTGGAGCTCAAATTATCGCAAAGAGACTTAAATTCTTCAACACAATAATCTGCTTCTTGGTTATCAGCATTATCCATAGCAAGCTTAGCTAATTGAAAATTAAACCAATTGAGCTCGGTGTAACTGTAATCTTTAACTTTCTGTGGAGAGCCTTTGAAGCTTCCATCTTCATATATACTAATCGGTTTATTCTTGAGCGATACTTTGTTTAATGGATCAACCTTGTCTATAAAAGTTTTTATGGGGTCAGGATTTCGAATCTTATGCTTAGATAACTCTGTTATCTGTACTTGGGCAAAATTTTCTGCCAATTCTGATGAGTTATCTTGTTGAGTGAATTTAGTGAATAAATCTGGTTTCCTTGAAACTAAATCAGAGTCTACTTCAACAAAAATGTTATCACTTTCATCAATTGGTAAGCTATCCAGTACGCTATTTGGAGTTTTCTCTTTCGGCGTACAATTGTCATTTTGAAGTTCCATTTCATAATTCGATTCACGTTCTTCATATGGGTTTTGATCAACATCCATGTCATCATTCACAGCTTCTTCGACAGTTTCAGTAATTTTCTTATCTGTTTCAATTAAGGAATACGATTCCGAGTTTACTGGACTTGCTTCTTTGCTACCTAACTTTGGTGAGGTTTGAATGCCTATTTCATTAAAATTATCATCACGTTTACCCAAATCCAAAGGAACATTATTACTTTTAAATTTATCAGCTGTCACAGTTGGCAAAACCATTGTCAAATCAGAAGGTGCTTTGAGGGGTGATATTTCTCCCATATTATTTCCTGGTACAACTCTTGTTAGTTCGTATAATGTTGTGAAATTATTGGAATGTCCTTGGTTAAGGTCCAAAATATCGTCAATCCCGACCACATATTCAACTTCTTCACGTGTGGAAGAAGCTATCATTTGTAATTCTGAAATAAATAGAGTGGGATTTATAGAGTACAACTTGGTTAACAACTCACAAAACGATTTATAAAGTCCAGTGGATTTCACAAGGCTAACCAATTCAAACAAATTAGTAACAAGCTTCAGAAAATGACTATCACTTATTGGTATTCTATCTAAACCTTGGTTCAAGAATTCTATAATCAGTCGAACTATAATAGATTTGAATCTAATAATCTGCATTGTCAAATCACTATCATCAATGATATTACCGAGATTTGTGGTATAGGAAATTAATTTAACTGCAGATTCATAAATATCATCCACAGCAGCAATTGTCACAACCATATCCACAAGCCTTTTGTCGATTGGATGAATCAAGATACAACAAACTCTGAAAAAGTCTTCGTATTGGAAAAATTGAAACGTTTTCTTTAATAAATTATCAGTACCCAAAAATAGAGGCTTCAATAAGTCTTGATTTCTTACAGAAATCTTTCTCAATAACCCATTCACTTCAAAGGATAAATCTTCTTCACCCATGATAGCATATTTTAATAAGTTTATTCCTTCGGCAATAAAGTCTTTTTGATGCGAAGACAAAAACTTTAGAATAGGATCACTTTGCTTATCGAAAGACTCAAAAGTTTTGGTTTGTGGTATGCTTGTTCGATTTGAGGAGTTTTTATCGGTTAACGATGAACTGCCTAATGTTTGATCATTCTGTACTTGATCATCTGTAGCTTTAATTTGAGCATCATTAAATTTTTGATTTGTGGAGTTAACCGACTCAGAAACCTTTCTGGAAAATGCATCTTGGTTTGACTCTATCCTAGAAAGCGAAGAAGTAGACGAAGTCCTCTTAGCAACTCCTAATCTGCTAAACTTTCCACTATCTTGAGTCGAAAACTGCAGCTTTTCATGCATTTGTGAATGTTCATTATCTGGAGGATAAGGTGATGAGGTTGAATTAACTCTTGATGACGGTCTTGAGATAATATTTTGATCCTTTTGCTTATTCCTTAGCTCTTTATTCCTAGCAATAATAGATTCCTTTATTGATGGCCTTGCCTTCTTGGCCGTGAGTGATGATAAAGTTGATGGTTGATTTCTTGAAGTAACAGTCCTTGGTTTTGATCTTTCGATAGCCTTCACCACATTCGAATCTAATCTGGTCAATAAAGATTCGGCTTCAGCTGGAAATTTTTCCCAGAAGCACCAATAAGTATCTTTAGCAACTTGTCTGACATTAGGGTTTGGATCTGCTAAAAGTTTAGTCAATATCTTAATACTGGTTTCTACACCAGATATAGAATTTGGTCCATGAGAGGAGAAACTTGTACTATCATTGAACCGAACCAAAACTATTTGTAGCCAAATTCCACTGTAAGACCGAGGCTGGACGTTTTTTTCATTTGCAGACACTAAAATCTTCTGAAGTAATCTATAATTATAAGGTACATTAATAAATATTGCACATAATGCCATATTAGCATTAGAAGAAGCAATGTGTTTAGTTGCAGAGCATAATTTCATTAAGTGCGGAACATATGAATCTACCAATGGTTCGAAATTTTCCTTAAGAATTACAGCACATTCTTTAAGAAGATGACAACCATGCGATGACAATGTGGTACGTAATGAAGTGACTGCTTTACATATACTTTCTGAAAACTCTTTTAGGTAGGTAATGAGTTCATTAATAAAGACAGTGCTCGAATTTCCCCTGATAATAGATCTCAATTTGACAATGTTTTTTTCTCTCATGCCCCAGTTAAACTCGGTTTCTTTCCCTTCAAATACAGTAAGCAAATCATTTACAATTCCATTAAATTCATCAACACCTTTGAAGTCTAAGGGTGGAATGGATGAATCAATTTTATATGTAAAAGTCTTGGCTATTATTTTTTCAATTTCGGGACTTAATTCAGCCTTTATTTCATTAGAATGATCATTGATTTTATTTACTGGCTTTGGTGGTGCCAGCATATGGTTAGAATTATATTTAGTGAATGCAGAGTTTTGGTTTGAAGATTTGGTCATATGCTCGTCCTCTTGAGAAGACAGTATCGACTTTGTATAATTGTGGAAATTGGTCCTTGACTTTGGTCTTGACATAGTAGATGTTGGAAATGATGCAGGAATCAGAGATTTACTCAAATTAGTACTCTTGTCACTTACTGTGACACGAGTGGTGCCTGCCAGAATAAAGTTCTGATCTAGACCTATATCTGGGGTAGTATGCTTCACCAAGTGAGATGAACTTGTCCCTATTTGACTTATTATAGATTCATGCAAGCTTGAGGGTATTTTCTGGATTTCAAATTCTTTAGATAAGTCAAATTTATACAATCTATTGTGTTTCAAACTGTAATAATCTTTAAACAACGTCCTAATGTTCTCTATTAAGACTTCATCGCTTTCATTGTAGAGACGTAATAATTTCACAATATGGGGAAGAAAAAGGTTTATCTTAAAGTGAGGATTCACGTTCGTTATTATATGATCAAGCCAAACAATCGACTCATTTATCACCTTAACATTCTTGTGACTAAGCGCCATATTCATTATTGATTCCTCTACCTCCTTAGGAGCAGAAAACCAGTATGCCTCTAATGCCCTCTTTGCTGAGCTTCGAGCGCTAGCCTTTGTATCGCCTAACCTATTGACTATAATCGGCAATATTAAGTAACTCTGGCTCTTTAACACTTCCCCACTAGAATCTTGCATACTTACTCTTTTCACTAAATGGGACATTACACTAAAGCTGCTTGTCAGAATCCCAGCGTCTGAAATATCAACTGCTATAGATAATGCTTCAACATACTTTGGAACCTGTTCAATATCAACGAAATCTTTCTTTACATGCGTTTTAAGTTCATTGATCGATCTGAGTTTGGCTTCATTATCACTTGTAGGAGAGGCCACTATTTGGTACAAACGACTAGCGGATATTACCTGCGACAGCATATCTATAAGCTTATTGTTCTAATTATTAATATACCAGTTGGTAGCTATTAATTAAAACTATTACTAATGTAATGACATATATTTACTTTATAGATGTAACAAAGCGCGTAAAGACGAATGAAAACAAACAAATTTTGTGTAACAGAATCTCATCACTATATCCATACAGATATAGAGTTAATGCTTATTAAAATTATAGAATTACAATGGAGACACAATTGAATAATGTTTCAGGGAAAGTACTTGTTCTCTCAACTTGTGAATAAATGTCCAATTACAGAATAAATGATATAAATGTAGTTATTAAAAGAAACGTTTACATAAAGCTCTATTAACTTATTTGGCAACTAACCATAAGCCTACTAACACAACTGATGTTAGTAGACCGAATGCTTGTATTCTACCCTTAGAATTCTTTACAAGAGTTTTGGATTCCTCATCGTAATTAAAATCAACCTTCTTTACTTGGTAAAGCTTATTGCTTTGGTTTTTATTCTCTCCAGAAAGCAAATTGCCATCTTCGTCATAGTTTGCAGTGTATAAAATTCCATCTTCGACCTCATCGACAACTACACTTTGAACATTACCAAAAAAGTCTGTTAAAAGTACATCTTTGATATCTCTCTTGAATAAATCTGTTCTTATCCCTGGACTGGAGTGAATATTTTCAAATGTGTATTCATCAAATAATTTATCCATAGTGGCCGTGGAGTTTTTATCAATTTTTTCAAGGAAATCTAATGTATAATAGGTGAATCTATCAATAACTGCAACTCCAATATCAAGATCAGAATGGTGTGAATAAGATGATTCGTCAACCTTTGACGAACCAACAGCCAAAATATTAGGTGAGTAGAATCTTTCATACATCGAGTTTGCTTGACATGTATCAATCATAAAAAATATTTCGTTGTATCTCTTCTTTTCATACATTTGTTCAAATGCATCTGCTATGTCGTACGATCCAATTTCTTCTGCATCTTGAAACTTTAAGAATTCATTACCACCGTGTCCCGTTAAGTAAATAAATATATTTGAGTTTTCATCCGTAAGCAAACGTTTAGTTCTTGGGTGGTTTTCATCCCACCTATCAGTTAACAACCGCACAAAGTTTTCTACTGTTACTTCATACCCCCTGTAGTCAACTTCTATCAGATTACCGTATAAATCAAAACCTTGATCTTGATTATTAAAAACTGTTCCCGGAAATGCATTACGGGGGTTGCATGCAATATCATCAGACAACATTAAAATAATTTGGGAATCTGGGATACCAAGTCTTTTCACTGTTCTATACATACTTAACACGTTGGCCATATGTCTATAATTGAACCAGAATCGTGATGTCGAGACTAATACTGCCCAGTTATTAGTATGGCGTGAATTACTTGCTTTAATTATATTCTCTGCTTCATTATCTGTGACGAAGTTCTGATCACCTAATACAACCCCTATTACGGTAAAGCAAAACAACAAGTTTACCAACCCGCCGATTGTGATCTTCATTGCTAGTGATTATAATCAATTCCGATTACTAAAAATCATATTCTCATAATAATAGTTGACTTTAGGTCACATGATTATTCAAGACGTAGATAATGTCTATTAGAGAAATATGTAATATATATATCACCATACTTCTGTATGCTTCTATGCTTATGTATAATCTGGTAGGTTGGTAGAGTCTTCTGAACTTAAAATATGATGAGAACTACCACTATTTACAATGTTTTGGAGAGAATTTTGTGATTTCTTATCGGGTCCTAACAACTTTTGGAGTTCCCATTTAACCCAGAGTGCCAGCAGCGAATATTTAATTGCAAATATTAAATTCGACGCTCTTTCTTTTGTAAATCTTCTCAAGCCTTGTTCTAGATTCTTTTGTAAATCTGGTGTTAAATCGTAATTCAGTCTGGCTTTTTTGAATAGCTTGGTATAAAGAAAAGTATGTTGTTTATCAGAGACAGTCGATGAATTGCTGAAATTCTTGAAGAATTTCTTTTCAAATTGAGAACTGAAAGTTTCAGCTTTAGCTAATACGGATTGCAAATTCAGATCTACCATTAGCTCTGACACAAGAGATGTCTTTCCACATTTGTACTGACTGGCCACACGTTGCTGATAGGAGGTAAATTTATTCAAAGTTAAGCGAAAATATACCCCATTATCATCCTTCAGCGTGTAGCACTTTTTTACTAAAAAAAAGTCATCGTTACCAAGTTGATAACCCCATATATCAAAGGCTAATTTGATCCAACTAAGACGATTGGACCTAAATTTAGAGTCGATGTTTTTATTCTTTTGATATTCCTTAGAATCGTGAACCTGTAATGCCATAAAACCATCAAATGTCTTGAATTTTAAATTTATCTCTTTACTTTTTATCTTTAACTCTTTCATTTTATTATGTGTTGCAAGCTCTTCAAGACGACAATTTCTTTCTCTTTCTAATATCTCCTGCTTTCGTATCTTCTCCATTTCCTCGTCATACTCTTCTTTTTCTTTGACTAATTCTTCATATGACTTACCATGAATAATGTAGTCAGGAGGTAAAGAGAATAAAGTGGGAACAGACTGAATTCCAGTACCACGAGTTCCAGCTATATCTACTACGTGACAGTGTGTTTTAGATTTATGCAATCTCAATCCTCTACCAATCATCTGGACCAACAATGGCCTTGATTTAGTTGGCCTTGCTAAAAATAGAGAGTCAATATTTGGTATGTCAGTTCCTTCTGTAAAAACTTGAACGTTACATAACACTTCAATTAAGCCATTTTTGAAATCTTCAATTATTGCTTGCCTTTCATGCTTAGCAGTTTCTCCTGTTACATACTGAGCATTTATTCCCTCTCGCTGGAGTACCCCACAAAGTGTTTTACAATGACTAATATCAACACAAAATATTAAAGTTGATTTAAAGTTAAATTCTTTCCGTAGTTGTGAATAAGATAAAGCAACCAAAAGGTTCACTTCTGAATTATTCATAGCTTGCGACAAACTATTTATTTCATAATCATTCTTCATTGTAGCCACCTTAGTTAAATCTACGTCTACATCAATAGAAGAAAATTTCACGTCGGCTAATTCTTTATTCTGTACCATTTCTAGTAAATTTCTTTCAAAGACAATTTCATCAAAAATTTCTGCTAAAGATTTTCCATCGCTTCTTTCCATAGTAGCCGTAAATCCAATAACATAAATCTGCAGTTGGGATGAGTCAGCATCAAAGTACCTTAATATTTTTGACCAAGAATTTGCTGGAGCATGGTGGCATTCGTCAAGTATAATCGTTTTGAACTCCTTTGGGTTATATTTGGATAGCCTGCTCATTCTGATTAAAGTGGGAACAGAAGCCACAATAACATCTGCATTAGAAGATGGTTTAAGCCTTCTCATATCTATTTCCACTTTCAAATTAGGATTTATCTCTGAAATCGAATCAGCTGCTTGTCTAACCAATTCTTCCTTGTGAGCAAGAACCAAAGTTTTGTTGCCTCTATCTGGTGATGATGGCTTTATTTGAGGAATTAGGTGAGAAAAAACAACAGTTTTTCCACCACCAGTTGCTAATACTACTGCAGAACGGTTTACACCCCTTGATATTGCATTATGTACTGAGTCTATAGCTTCAATTTGATAATCACGAAGTTTAATAGGAGATCTTCGTATACCTGAAAAACTTAAACATCTTACACTCTTCAAGGAGTAAGTGGCAATTGATAACCAATGACTAGTTATATGTATAGACGAGACTTTGGTTATCATGACATTTCATTTGATAAAATCAAAAATTAGTCAACAGTTTCAGTTTATCAATAATTGAACGGATTATGCACTCACTGTTTTTTTAAAAAGTTCGCAACAATTTACAAGTTTGATTTTTACAAAAGGTATTGAAACTAATTTTATTAATACTTAAGCCTTATAAATATCAACCCTAGTTCTTAGGTGAACATTATGATAGTAAAGATCTTCTGACGGTTCTACTTTCTCGACATTCTTGTCGGAATTTTCAGAGGTATCTGGGGATTTGATATTAAGAATAGCATAACTGCCATCCTCTTTTTCTGGATCCCTATTCCCTCTAATAAACGAACCAGGATTGATGACTATGACCCCTTTAATCACTTTAACAAAGAACTTTAGTTCTGAAGGGATGACGAGTATATCCGGTAAGGAATCACCTAATTCAGTTAATCCCATGTAAGGTAACTCTAAGGATGAACCTCCGATTCCCGTAACAGTATACTCTTCGCCCATGAGGCCTTCATGCAACAGTGTTGAAACCTCATTGTTTTCCTTAGAAATGTTTCTTTTAATAGAACCTGGAAATATAGGATAGTATCTTCTTTGCTCAAAAACATGGTTAGCAATTCTTTCAAATCTGTTATTAAATAATTTGCTATTTCCATCAGCATTACCCTTGAAAACATCTTTTAAGTCTTTAAATATATCTAGATTTGAACAGCCTACTAAAACTTCATTAATGGAAAAACTTGATGGGTTTGGAAAAATTTTAACATTTTTGGGCAAACCAAATTTCTTCTTGTCGAAAGAGTCTTGTGGGTATGAACAATGTTTAATTGAAGAGTCTTTTAATGATGGAATCATTACCACTTGTATTCTAGGGTTTATTCTTCTGATTATTGGTGTTATACACTTTTTAAAAACCTCATCTAAATCCTTTGGTTGTTGCTTTTCTTCAGCTAGTTCAATATCACCTTTACTAACTGAGACGTTGGTTATATCAATGAACGGTCCGAACAAAATAACCAAATGGGGCTTGATCTTTGTGTTTATTCTATCCACTAATGAATCCAATCTTTGATAATTCAATGAATGCTGATTAGAGTAGGGACCAGATGCAACAAACACCTTTATACCCGATTCTTTTGTCATTTCTCTGTATTCATCAAGCTCTTGCCCATTTGAAAGAGGAGCCCCTAATTCAGGTAAGGGAAGAATTTCCTGAACAATAAAAGATTGACCTGTAGGATTTCTCCCTTTCAAGCATACTATCTGACCGGGAAAGAGACTATACTCATCTAAATGATTCAAATTCAACGGTACCCTCTGTCCTATTCCCGTTAATCTGGACGTTTCCAAGTATAAGGTAGTTGCATTCAATGCTTGATTTGCCGATTTATCATACAACGGAGAATCTGGAACAATCCTGCCACAAGAAAGAATGTCAAATTGTGAACATAAACATGGATTACCGAATTGTATATCAGACCTATCTTGATTTTCTTGAAATAATTGAGTCATTGAGTCAATTTGATCATCCAACACATCTGCACTTTCTAATAGTTTCATAGACATAGTACGGTATTTAAATTTGGAAGCATCAAAATTAGATGCTAATTTAAATGGCTTTATGGCAGTCATAGGATCTTCATCAAGTTGCACGTATCCAGGCAATTCCTCAATATCTGGATTCAATGTTTCTATGACTGTGTTTGATTCTTCATTCCTTGACAGTTTACTAAATAATGGAGTAGGAGAGCTCTGCAAATTATCGTTTATTTCAGGAATTGGAGATTGGAAGGTGTTGTTTGCAGTAGCATAGTTCATTGGAGACGATTCCATTTTAAGTTGTGGGGTTTTGAATGCTGATGCTTCTTCCGTGATTTTTCTTTTTTTCAAGCTTGGAGTACTGGGAACCCCATTTGCCGGACTTGAGCTATTAATATCAGCACTGGATCTTATTATCGGTTTTCTCCTCATAGTACTGGATTGCAAATCTTTAGCTTTTCTTAACGATGGTGTAACTTTGCTGGAAGCATTTGCTAAAGTTTGTTGCAAATGTTCTTGGAATAAGTCAAGATTGTTAAGTGTTAAATCCAAATCATCTTGAACTTTTGTTACGTTGAATGATTCCCAATGAACAAACAAGTCTTCTGAACTCAAGTTGAAGATTTGCATTAAGGTAGATAATTTCTCAATTATATCATCCTTTAAATCCTCAGTGGGACCAAAAGCTCCTATTAACTCTTTTTTAACTCCGACGTCAAGGGTCATAGCCTTAGCAATGTCGATAATTCTGAATTCAAGATATCTTTACAATATACTTTACATTATGGACGCGTTTAGTATTTTTTTATTCTGCGCGCACATACAATCTTGAGGTTTGACTTTCCAAACAATAAGTTAATCTCTATAATAAATACATGAATGAAATATCTAAAATATAATTAGGAATGGACTATATAAGAAGAATTTCAATATAATTGTAATATTTCAAAGAACACGATGATCTTATAATATGCTCTTAATTTTTTAATTTTCTGTTTCATTTTTCTAATCTTCCGTAGCTTCAGTTTTCTTTTCTTCATCCTTTGTGGACTTAGAAGAAGTGGATTCAGCAACTTCAGAATCATTGGCCGGTTCTTCGACAACTTTGGAAATATCTGCGGAATTATCATCTGAATCTTCCGCCTTTGAATCTTCTTGTCCCTTAGATGGGCGTCTATTATTTTTCTTGCCCTTGAAACCTTTGCCAAATTTCTTGTTACCTCTGGAATCGTTGAAACTATTACGTCTCTTTGTGACTTCATTGACACCGAACCTTTTACTACTTTCTCTCATTTCTTGGAATGTTAAAAGGGACATCTTTCTCAAAACAGACTTTTCCCCAACATCGGCAGAATCTTTAGCAACTATTCCTTGAGGGTAGCTAACTTCAATTTCTTTCAAGAAGTAGTCAGCGTCCTCTTGTGTCTTGAATTCAATATCAACTACACCAAAAAATTCCTTGGTAGATCTAGTCTTGATTCTACGAATTGAACAAATGAATTTTTCCTTTGGTAAGTTAGGAACTATCTTGGAGTTGAAAAATTCTTCTAAATCCTCTTGGGTTGTTTCATTTGGAAATCCTTCAATGTGTACGGAATTTCTCTTTCTAGTGTTCTTCAATTCATTGAATTCTTTCAAAGGGTCCTTTCTTCTGACCATATCCTCCTTCGGAGAAAGCACTAATTTGTCGGAAGTTTTCAAAGCAGCGATAACCTTTTCTTCTGGGCGATATTGTCTCATACGGCCAAAGGTTAAAATTGTCTTCAACTCAACCCATCCATCGTTGGCCTCATAAATACGCCATAAAAATTTATCTGTTTGCAAGTTACTATCAGAGAAGTAAAATTCAACTTGCTTTTTGACTTTATCTTCAAAGTCTGGGCCTTGATATACGAAATCAGTCATTATAGGTTACAAGTTCTCGTCGACTGTCGATATATCCTACGACAAGTTCCAAAATCTCTCTAGATCAATAATGTCCACTCATCGGTTGAAACACGAAAAACACTTCTCGTACATCTTGACCAAATAAAACAGCATTATCTAAAAGAATTCTGAGTTTTCCGTTTCTTATACCATAGCTATCATTTCATTAGACATCTTCAGAAATGTATAAAGGCTATTTAGTAACTGCAAATTTATCAAATTCTATTAAAGATTTATACCTTCACCTATTATAATGATTGCAAAAAATTATATAATGCACCAAGTCTAGAATTCTTCATACTTGACCACCCCTACCCTCATTAGCATCCCATATTGTATAATGAGAGGTTCCTTCTTAGCATTGGACCGCCTATTGCAATAAAGGTATATTGGTTTGGATCAAGGAATTTTCGTGTTCTAACCAACGATTGATTTATAAATGATTACACGACCGAGTAATACACTCCAGCCTTTACATTTTATCTATAGAGGTACTTCTATAACCGAACTACTGTATATGTTAAGATCCATAGGATTACGAGTGCCATCCACGTCTATAGTCAGAATATTAAGAGTAAATATGTCCACATGTTCTCAACCAACAGAAGTTAGAGAAGAAGAAATCTGCAGAGCTTATGATAAAATTTCAGAGCAAGTTAGTAGTCTCTCAGCTGAATACTCGAAAACACCAGTACGTTTAGTAGCTGTTTCCAAATTGAAGCCATCTAGTGATATAATGGCATTGTATAATCATGGGGTTCGTCATTTCGGAGAAAATTACGTTCAAGAGTTGATAGCAAAATCTCAGGAATTACCTAAGGACATCAAGTGGCATTTTATTGGTGGTTTACAAACGGGTAAATGTAAAGATTTAAGTAAAGGGGTTGAAAATTTATATGCTGTCGAGGCAATTGATTCTTTGAAGAAGTGCAAGAAATTGGAATCGTGTAGAAAGAATGCTGAGGGTAATAACATTAATATTTACCTCCAAGTAAATACTTCAGGCGAAGACCAAAAATCAGGATACTCTTTAGAAAACCTTGATGAGTTGTACGAAACCATTGAATTCCTTTTGGATCCAAAGCAATGTACCCTTTTAAAGATTCAGGGTCTTATGACCATAGGATCCTTCTCTGAATCGATATCCAATGACGAGAATGCAGATTTCAAAAGACTTTTGGCTTTGAAACAAAAATTAGATGATAAATACAATCTTAATTTAGAGCTTAGTATGGGAATGAGTAATGATTTTAAGGAAGCCATCAAGCAAGGTAGCTCAAGTGTAAGAGTTGGTAGTTCCATATTCGGTGCTAGACCAGCTAAATCTTGAGCTGATATTTACAAAACATTGCATTTAGAATTTAAAAATACATATAATACTTATACTACTTATAATAGGTATAACATATATAGGACACAAAAAAACATAATAGATAGAAGAGCAAGATAATAAAGTTATTAATATAATAAATCAAGTTCGAGCAAGTAAATCAGACATCAAATTAATTCGTCGATTATTGAATGCGTTTATCTATCTATTTCTTTTTTCTTAATAACTTTTTGAGAGATGTTTTCTTTCTAGTAACATTACCATTCGTAACATTTTCATCTACCTTTTGAGTAACATCTTTCGCTGTCTTTTGAGCATTCTTCAAAAAGCTGTTCGAATTCGTGGTCGATGATTCAAATGTTGTATCAGCTTGAGTAGTATCAGCTTGGCTGATGTCTGCTTCACTAGTTTCTGCCTCAGCAGATCTATTTGTAGCACCATTAGCACCACTAGTACTATTAGCTTCCAAGTTACCAGACTGGTCACCCTTGACACTACCAACTTGAGACTGATCCGCTTCAGTACCCCCAACTTGAGAAGCATTGTTTACTGCACCAGCTGTAGTAGTATCTTTCGAGGTTTCCAAATTGGTCTTGTCATTTTCAATTTCTGAAGGATCAAAGTGATGATTGTTGTCCATCGTTGAATAGGTTGTATTTCCTTTCAGGTCCCTCGACTCTACTATAGAATCGGACTTATCTTTCACTGCATCCAAGACCTTCTTTTCGTCACCAGTAAGGTTTGTTGAATGAGCACCCTTTTCTCTCAAAATTCTTTCTTTTTCTTCCAATAATCTCTTTTTTTCTTCAATTAAACGTTGCTTAGCATCATCAGAGGCACCTACTGAAGATCCAACAGATTGTGAACTATCACCTGCACTTGCACCAGCACCTATGCCTGCACCAGCAACTGCACTAGCAACACCAGAAGTAGTAGTATTTGACTTGTTATTAACACCTCTCGATCCAGATGCGAACAGCTCATTATTTTGTTTTTGGTAGGAAGTCAGGTAATTATTCGAGGAGTCAGGAAGAGCCTCAACATTTCTGTTCATAGAAGAAGTTGTATTTTTACTGGAGTTGCCATTCACTGGCTTTTCACTGAAGTCCTCAGTCTTATCAACCTTGACATTGGCGATTGGGATAGCAACCGCTTCTTTTAAAGCACGTTCAGGACCGAAATTAGACCAATCACCATCATTACCTGTAACTGCAGTTTGTTCAACCTTACTTGAATAGTAATCATGTCTGATTTTAAGGTCGTTTTCACCAAAGTCATTTTTTCTTTCAACTTCACTCTTAAACAATTTAGAAATCTTAAACAATACTACCCAGAAAGCAAAGAATAAATGTTCACTAAGGAATACCAAGAATATTAATGTTGTGCCAGAAATATTGACACTGGCCTTATCTAACGCAAATTGTCCTAAAGTCTTAGGAGGTTGAGTACCATGGTGATAAAAGGCAGTAATAACTGGAGAGATTACTGACCCAATCCAAGTCAAAGCAAATAAAGCGTGGTCCCAAGGGTGAATGGAATCAACTCTGTGAGGAATTGGTGGCTTGAAATACTTTCCGTTCGATAATTTGAGCAAATCCAATTTAAAAGTAATAATATTGAAAATAATACTAATAATTGGGGCTAATGACCAAACTGGACCAAAAATAATTAAATAACCATATTGCAAGGTCAAGCCTCTAAAATCATCATTGACGTTGTATTCAGGCAATTGGGTAGCATTACGTACAATATCCAACCAAGACTTTTCAACTTCTCTATCATCCACCTTGTAGTCTGGTTCACCTTGGATTTTAGTTTTAAAAAACTTGATACCCTTCTGTAATACGACTGGTAAAACATACTTCAACACAATTTGAATAACTTGATTTGTCACAATAAAGTAAAAGTATTGAACATTTAATCTTTGTTGATTTATTTTGAAATCTTCAGATCTCTTCAAATTTGTTAAATACTTATGATAGAATCTGTCATGGTTCAAATTTTTGGATATCGAATATTGAATATCACCAATATGAGGCTGAACCAAGTGAGCAAATGGCAAGTAAATGAAGGAAGTAATAATCAATGGACCATAACTAGTTAAAAAGTTCAAAACGAATTGCTTAACTATAATCGAATTATCACGACTGTATTCATTATCATGATTTTCCCATGCTAATACGTGGTCCGTTACAATACTATAACCAATAGTTAAGACAGGAACAAAAACAGAAATTAAAATTGTAGGTAACAAGGTCAAAAATGCTTTACCTGGTCCATCATATATCTCTGATAAAAAGATTTCGAGGGCAAAACAGCCTAATTGATATCCAACCAAAATACCTACAAACAATAATGCGATGGGGATAAAAGCAAGCTGCTTTACAAATCTGATTCCTGAATTATTACCCTTTTTTTCATATGTTGATTTTTCCTCGAACTTTTCGTTGAGCTTGGCCAAGGCTGAAATGTGTTCTTCGATATAATGAGAGTTTTGAACTCCCCAAAAGTTAACCAAGTATTGTTGTCTTCTATTCCAGAAAGTAATAAATAAACAACCCCAGATCAAATTGATAAAGGTATAAGTTAACAGGAAAGACTTTTTGGACTTGAAATAAGATACAAGCCCAAAAACAGACAAATATCCTAACCACACAGTGTAGAATTTCAAGAATTCAAAGTATAATGCAATCTGGACTCCAAATTTCTCCTTTATAGTATTAGTGCTAACATCCCCATTAGTGACGTGTGCTTGGAAGTCTTCAACGAAAGAAGATTGTTTCAATGAATCAGTGATCGGGGTAATGCTCTGAACAAAACTCCAGTCACCTTTTCCCACAGTTATGCCAACACCACCCACTGACGTTGGAGAAGTTAACACATTTGCAATAATTCTCAATTTTTCAGCTTGAGAGTCGTTTTTAGCCGTTACTCCATACTCATAATTCTTGATCAAATCCTTCTCTATCTCTTCTGCGTACTTATATGACGCCAATTTCACGAATACTAACAAATTCGATTGACTGTCACCACTAGGTCTAACCTGGGTGAAGAAGCCATTAGCACTCAACCCATTGACCAATTTTTCAATATTGGCCTTAGATTGTGCCTTAGTAGCCCCCGTTTTTGCATTTTCCACCTCAGACAATACCGATATGACAAAGTCCGGGTTCATTTGTTGAATAGGTGTGTGATTACTCATTTTCAACTTGGTTTCAATATGACAATTGAGTTATCTGTTTCTATAAATCCTTTGCACACGTATAAATATTGTCAGTGTTCAGGGTACTTGGTCGAAGGCTTGCTTGCTATGGTGAAATATGGTCAGACACTACTAATTGAATCTTTAGAACAATACAACAATACACCGAATTTTCCATTAGCATATGACATGCAAAATGTCCTCCTGATAGACGCTATTCTTCGGTCGCGTTTACAGTAGCAGCGCCTACAACCTGCCAGATTCTTCTTTTCATATATAATGTCCTGTTCCTTACGTATAAGGTACATAAATTTATCGGCATTTTTTATGCTATGGTCACAAAAAATACCTGATTTCTACAATTTCCAATCCTGGCTACATCTCTTTATGTAATGTATGGTGTTTTCATATGTATATGTTCATATGTGTACATTTCACATGGATATATGGTCAACACTAATTGCAGCAGCGTTTCACAATGGGTCATACAGAATGATTTTGTGTAATTTTTGACATTTATATATTTATATATAAGACAGTGTCGCGCCCCTTTTTATATTGCATCATATACTCCAGTCTTATTCTCAAAAGAGTTGTCATTAATCAATATTATTTGGATCTTAAGGCTTGTAATTAAAAGGTATGTTTATGACTAACATCTAGTGTTTTTAGACCTAAGGAAGTCAAGAAACAGACGGGTTCTAAAGGGCATTCGCAATTGTGTGGTGATTTTAATTGATACAGAGTTCCTATACTTCTTATTAGCTACGATTATTTTGTATTAATCCGTATTTTGTGATAAGTCCGTATTTGTGTCGATATATGAGTTAAAAGCGCAATGTTTTATTTTCCAGTAAATGTGTTATGGGATTGGTGAAGGCCAAAGTAGTGATTTCCAGAGTAGTGTATGTTTTAGCGTGTGGCAAAGTGATTCCGTGTGTGATAATTAGCCCTAGTAAATTTTAGAATGTCGATTGAGAAAGGTCCCTGTTTCTTTTAGGTATGGAGTGTTCCGTGCGTGGTTCACGCTTTTCTCGTATGTTTTAGATCTTGTGTATGATCTTTGTTTGTGACCTGTGTATGATCCAGTTTTATGATCCCAGTGTGCTCAGTTTTTTAATCCAGTTTTTGATTTAGTTTATGATCCCTGTGTCCAGTTTTTAATCCCTGTTGTGATCCTGTTTGTTCCCCTACGTTTTCCTATGTTGTGAGTTTGTCGAGAAACGTCTCAATTCAGTATATGATTTGTTGATCCCCATTAGTTGTTTGAGTATCATTTTAAATCAGCGTAATAAGTAAAGTTCTATTATCATAACCTCTGATTTTGAAGTATTTTTTTTTATGAATGGCGAGCGCCTACCAGTTTGATTGAAGAGTTTTAATTAGTTTGTCTTCTCTAAGGTATGTTAATCATTTACTTGATTGTGAAATCTTTAGAATTGTTTCCTTTCTTGGGTCTAAAAATCCTAAGTGATAGTCATGAATATATCATTTAAGTATATAGTTTAAATACATTTGCATATATATATGTCAACAACGTATATTTGTATTACCATTCAATGTAATTTCTTCCAACCACCCTGAATACCCTAACTCTTCCACTCTTCATCTCGCTCATTTTATAAGTTTCTTTCTTAATGTGACCAGCATTATCCAGTTCTATGACCTTGAATTTATCCTTCTTAGGGTCATAGTCAGTAACTATAGCAGAAAATACTTCTCCCTCTCCAACAGTAATTGACTTGTTGCCTGTCAATCCTTTGTGAACACTGAACTTACCTTGCTTGATACATAATATATCTCCTGGTCTAATTTCTTCAATTCTAGCGATATTGTGATTACTATTATTCTTGTAAATTGTTACACCATATGTTTTATTTCCAATTGGCGACAAGACGTTAGCATCGTGTTTTGTGAGAGAAGAGAACACCTTTTTGACAATATTTTCATTTAGTCTAGTACCTACTAATGAGCTTGTAATCGAAGTTATTTTATTCCCGAACTCACTGTAAGACTTATCTAGCAAGTCTTTTCTGATTATTGGTATTGGCTTTGTGAAATGGTTTATTAATTTGATAGTAGATCTAGGGTCCTCAGTTTCATATTCTAGCTCAAAAACTAGTTGTGAAAGATCATTAAACAAAATATAATAGTCACGGTAATTAATTACCCTATTCCCTCTTTTAGTAATTGAGTTAGAGTCAATTTCATAGGTCAACTCACTTCCAATCTTAGACTCCAATGATTCCGGCAAGTTTCCCTTCAACCACCAATTCGAATTACCATTAATGTTACCAATTTCATATTCCAATTCACTACAAGCTGCTTCGGCTTGAGTTTGCTCTTGATGCGACTTGGTTGATCTTGATCTGTTTAAACCGCCAGTATTAGATAAGTCACTCGAATGACGTTGATGAGAGGGACCAAAAGATGAATTTGTCAGCGTCTTAGTGAGAGATGCCGGGGATACAGCAGTCGCATCGCCTATATCCGTACTTGCGCGATGGGGAGCACGCGAGGTATCAATTGATGGTATTGGTGGTGGGTTGAATCTAGGATGAGCATTTGGGATAGGAGGAGGAATATCTGGCATCGTAGATGATCTAACAGGATTTTTCTGGTTAAAGGAAAACTCATTTTCATCATCATCGTAGTTATAGTCATCAACATTAAACTGCTCGTTCGCTGGTGCAACTTCGATGCCTTCATCATCTTCAGGTATTGAGTGTCCCCCGGATGATATATCTTTACTTGCTGGTAGTGGGATGCCTCCGGTAGATGGAATTGGCGGTGGTGGTGCTCTTTGGGGTGATGCGGGAATTGGCGGTGGTGCCGATCTTTGAGGTGATGAAGGTATTGGTGGAGCAGCAGATCTTTCCCCGGCAGTCGTACGTATAGAAGGTGCTTCTGG
This sequence comes from Debaryomyces subglobosus, assembly GCA_003708965.2. NCBI lineage: Eukaryota > Fungi > Ascomycota > Pichiomycetes > Serinales > Debaryomycetaceae > Debaryomyces > Debaryomyces subglobosus. The sequence continues at coordinate 744,641 of PPOW02000004.1, read as the reverse complement.
TCTTCTAGATGGTGGTCCAGCTGGAATTGGAGGTGGGGGCGCTCTCTCAGATGGATGTGAAGGTGGGACATGAGGAGGTTCCTCAAAATTTTGGTTTGGGCGTGATGAAGGCATTGTTGGGACTGGATCTGCTCTTTCCAATGGAGTAGACGTTGGAATTGGAGGCGGTGGAGCATTTGTTGGATTAGATGCGGCATCTTCCAACTTACCAGAGTGACTTCTCCTTATAGAAGAGCCTTCACCTGCTTGTACCTTAGGTTTGTCAGATAAATCCTCATCAGCTTCATAGCCAGTTGGTTCCGCCTCTAAAGTTGATTTCGACAATTTGATATCCTCTTCGGGCAGGAAATTCTTGCTGTCGGTCTCAAAAGTGTCATCAGTTCCACTATCTAATCCAGAGACATTTGGTACAGGTACTGGAGGTGGAAGTTTATTGATGCTTTCTGGGTGTACTTGCGCTTGTCCCGATTCAGGAAATCTACTATCAGACTCAGTGAAATCATCTTCCTCTAACATTGACGATGAGTCAGGAATATTTGGCTTCGAAACAGGATAAGGTTTATCGGTCGCATCGTCAAATTCTTCGTCATAAGATCCAACATTCTCGGATTTATCAGCTTCAGATTCTTTACTTAAGCTTTTGGGTAAAGAATCTGGGTTTGCAAATGGCATAATAGGAACAGCTTGAGGAAGTGGATGATCATTCTCAGAACTATTTTCGACTGCTGATCTTGATTTCTCGTGTGGCGTTGTCTTATCCTCGTGAGGCAGGTCTTTGGTCTTCTTGGGTGGAGCCGTCGAGGGTTGCCCAAAAGGAGATGCCATACCCATCATCCCGAACATATTTCTACCTCCTGATATTTTAGCCATACGCTCAACAAGTTTTTTTCTGCGTAATTCCTCATCATCAGATTCTTCCTCTGCTTCATCCTCTTCGTCGGCACCTTCGCCCCTTGGAACTTCAGTTTTTAATCCTTCCTCTGAGTCATCGCCCGTGTTTGACTCTTGCACAGGAGCAGCGATATTGCGATCTCCTTCTTCAGGAATATACTCTGTATCATATTGTTTTTCTGCATAAGATACTCCTGTGGCCATGCTGTCAAAAGATTTACGTCCCGCCGGGATACTATCGACTGATCTTCTTCGATCTCCAGTTGTTACACTGTCAATTGACTTCCTGTGAGCATTTGGATTAGTCTCCTGTTGCGCTTGCGTTTCTGGAACATGGGTGGGGGCCAGTGCTTCTGCTTCTTTCTTCTGCTTCATTCTTTCTTTTTCTTCGGCTGCTTTTTGCTTTCTTTCTTCCTTCTTTTTCAACGCAATAGCTTCTCTCTCAGCTTCTTCTTGCTGGCTTTTCTGTAATAACGCTATACGTTCCTTCAAACTGACTTTTGGTTCTTCTTCTTCTGGAGCCTCATCTTCGTCATTGTTGGTGGTGGATCCCTTAACAACTTCACTTTCGTTAACAACATCGTGGCGTGCATGTCCAATAATATTGTAATCGTCTCTTGGTTTCACTGGTGGAACATACGACGACTTCCCCGATGCCAAAAACTGTTTCTTGATACTGTATGGATCATTGATCTTTTGGTTGGGGAAAACGCCAGGCATAGATGGTTTAGGCGGACTCTTAGTAGAGGATTCCGATTGAGCAGTCTCCTTCTTGGTATCTGAAGATTTTACTGCGTTTCCAGAAGATACTTCTCCTTCATCTTGTGCAGGCGCCAAATCAGCCAGGGGTTGCTCCTTTGCATTCGCTCCCTTCGCCTCCAATGGCCCCGATCCTCTACTTTCTGGCTTTGTATCTCCTGAATCACCATTATATACTTCAACGAAGTTCTTGGGGAACATACCGCTTTTCCCGTTATATGTTCCAGTGTACCATTCTTCATCCTCGACTTCGGTCACAGTGATCAACTGCCCCACAGGAAATGATAAATCGTCCTCATAATCCGATTTATACTCAAATATTGATTTAACTTTAAAAGGTGCTTTATTTTCTGACATTATCTCGTCCTAATTCTGTATCAATTGAGTTAAATTTACACAATCGATATACAATTACTACCCTATCTATTATACAATTTCATTCAATCAGCTCCGCCGGCGCAATAAACTCATGTAGCGGTTTTGTGTCATTTCGTGTCTTTATTTATATTGACGTAAGATTTCAGTTCTCTTTATAATATAACAGTATCATATAGCGCTAATGATTTGATTAAATATTAGAATGACAAGTTTGAGCAATGGAAATAAATCATCTTCTAGCTTAACTATTACTGACAAAGTTATAAAGTCATTTGAGCCGGTCAAGACATTTAATTATCACAAAGGAGCGAGCATAACCTCATTAGATTTTGATGATTCGGGCCAATACTTAATTTCAGCGGGAATAGATAAATCAATTCAATTATACGATGTGCATAAAGGTATACATCATAATGATATACAATCTCAAAAGTATGGGGCGCACTTATCAAGGTTTACACATTTGGAATTAAATTGTTTATATGCATCGACCCCGGCTGCTGACAAAAGTATCGATAACGCCATTAGATATCTCTCCTTGTCCAATAACCTGTACTTGCGGTATTTCAAGGGGCATAAGGATCAAGTTACTTCTATCGAAGTGCATCCGGTTCTGGATATTTTTTTGAGTGCAAGTTTGGATCGTACAGTCAAACTATGGGACTTGCGATCGACATCGCCCGTTGGAAACTTGGATGTAGGACAGCCCACAGTTGTAGCATTTGATCCCAGAGGGATTGTATTTTGTGTGGGTAAATGTCCCCATCCATCAACAAGAGCTAATGTGGGAAGTGTTGCGTTCTATGATATGACCAATTTCGATAAGAAGCCATTTTTAGAGATAGAAATAAAGATACTTGCAGGACAAACATGGAATAAGTTAGAATTTTCCAATAATGGGAAGTTATTGTTAATATCAACGGATTCTTACGAGCATTACGTACTTGATGCATTCCTGGGACAGTTATTGACAACTCTACAAGTCGGACCTGATATCTCTCACAATGAGTACAATGGAGACTGGATGACATTTAAGTACCCCTACTCTGGATCAGCATCATTCTCGCCATGTGGAAAGTTTGTACTTATAGGATCGCCTGAAATGAATGTACTGGCGTTCGACCTAACTAATTTAAAGCATACCGATGGGAATACTCATTTAGTTTCTGATCTCGACAATCCGAAATATTTACGTCCATTTCAAATTTTATCTACAAACCAAGGCATTCCTAAAATTGTTGCATTTAATCAAAAATTATTAACATTTGCCACTGCAGACTCAGTTGTGTCATTATGGCAGCCTAGATTACCTGATTCTATATAACTCATCTCAATCTTAATATATAATATCACATTTAATGTGCGCATTGCAAATTTGATAATCATTTTTTGTATATACTATCTTTATAAAGTTCATGTTAGTATTGATAGAAATATGAAAATAAGGGGATGTTCAATTGAATCCTTACGGTTAAAGCATGATACAATAGCTCAAAAAATTTTATCGAACTCACCAAAACCAATAAATCTTGTAACTATCAAGGCTCCGATCTCTCAAACAAAAGTGCCAATCCTACAAAATCAGTATATATTGGATAAAGTTGGATCCTACCAAGCAGACTTTAGAAACTATAAAGAATTTGGGAGGACTCGCTATAATGAAGAATACCCTCCAAGTTATACACGAAATTCCTTACCCTTAAAACCTACTGACATTAAAGGTGTTGATCAAGCTGTATACAAGCATGTCCATAGAAAGCAAATACTAAAGAAGTTGCCTAGTTTATTATCAAGCAAATTCTTTACTTTGAAGTTCTTTCCTGAACTGCATCATGTATCTTTGGCCAGAAAGTCCACTATAGCATATACATTCACAAATCGTGGAGGCTTTAATCTTAACGATCCATTGCTTGCCAAATCATTAACAGAATATAAAGGAAAGTATAAAAAGCTAGCTTTTTTTCAAGAAAAATTATGCCCGCTAGATACTGCCGTTGGTAGGGCGAAATATAGAAAGTTCATAAAGCGATCATTATTCCAATCGTTGCACAAGTATGTGAAAACATCAAGAGATTTGAATCAAGTAAGAGGGGTATTTTTTTTCAGATTCTCAATTGTTCCAGCTACTGAAAGTGATAAACAACAAATAATGAAAGACCTTGATTTGGCATTGAATACATTATTAAAGTCTGACCTGAAGTATAAATTGCAACTTATGGGTGTTGTAAAAGAGCAGAACAAAGCTTTCAAGAACGGTCAACTTCTTGCTAAAGAAGTGAAAATGTACAATACAATTGGTGCTAAAAATGTTCCAGGCTATTATCCAAAGCTTCCATTTATAAATGATGTTAAAATTTTATTATAATCTTGTACATAGTTTACATTTATATATTACACCATAACGGAAAAGCAGTTTCGAAACAAAACGAACTTCCAGGTTCAATAGCAGAATACTTGTATCGGAAAGCGTGTAACCAAATCCCTTCTTCATCTACATTAATATCTGAATCAAACAAAGAGCGATTGCATACATCACAAGTTTTATTATACTGGTCTTTCATATCTTTCACCATCTCGTATCTCAATTCTACCAATTGATTAACTTTTTCTTGTATCTCCTCTGTTTCAAATTTTGATGCTTTTACTATATCCACTGCTGTTTCGTCATGAACAAGATTATGTAATTGATGCTCCTTAAATAAAGGGAAATCAAGATAGATATTTTCATACATTTCTAACTCAATTTGGTTTCTCAACCGCCGTATCTGCTGTTTTTTTGAACTGTTTTGCGGATTGTACTCGTAATCATTAACTATTGGATGCCCTGCATTCCTTAAATGTACTCTTATTTGATGCATCCTCCCCGTTATAGGTTTACATAATACGATGCTTTGGTTTAGTTCTTGATTATATTGCAATCTTTTAAATATAGTTGTCGAGTTACTAGGGATATTAGTCGAATTCGACGGCATAATGTACCCACCCGACGTATTCAATACAAATATTGGACAGTTCATAACAAACTCATCTTTCGGAAATTCACCTATGACTCTAGCCACGTATTGTTTCGAAATTCTATCTCTATGGTTATTAATTATATTCAGGTATTTTCTGCCTCCCTCTTTAGTTGTGCCTAATATCAAAATTCCTGAAGTAACTTTGTCCAATCTATGACATGGCCATATGTTCTCTAAATTTAAATCATGTTTCACGATCTCAGTGATCGAATTATATCTATAATTACCTTTGGGGTGTGTTGGAATACCAGCCGGTTTATTTACTACAACTACCTCATCATTTTCAAAAACTATGCTAAGGCTTGTCAAACTCTGAGTAGTATAATTAGTAGTTTTCTTCTCCAATTCAAGGCCTTGGGAAACACTGGGTTCATGAACATGTTTCGAATTGTAGATTAAATCATGGGGCTGTATTTTTCTTTCTGCTAGGTTGTTCCAGCCCTTAATTTCTATTGGTCCTCCTTTCATTCCTTGATTACTCAATATATATATTATCTGATTGGTAATTTCCTTCTTGGTTACATCCGAGTCTTGTCCCAATTCTGTGGTGAACACTTCATACACTGTTTTACCTATCCATCTCGATTTGACATGTGTCTTATAGGTGAAGTAATAAGGCTTTACCTTTCGTAACCCATTCTCGAAATAATAAATAGGTGAAGTTGACATCTGTTTTCCAATCCACTTTCTGAATATCCACTGGTGAACTTTTTCGCAAAAAATTCTAATGATTATTCGAAATATGATTGTATTACTATATATATGGTGATATTTAATACAACATAAGTAGGTATAAAATCTCAAAAGCCAAGCGAACGTAAAACCAAGCAACTAACTTAAATAATGGTATTTGAAATAGAGAATTGAAGATAAACCAGGAAAATGCTGATAATTATTTTTAAAACCAGCTATTATTTTAATAAATAACAACAAAAATTAATATTATAGAGAAGGATCAATGCTCTTGCTCGATCCATCAATAAGGGTTTCTAAATTTTAATTTGCTAACACATTTTGCTTTTCTTTACCAATAACGTTTCCAGCGGGGTCATATGAACAGATGATGTATAAACCCCAGTTTTCTGCAGAGCAATCCTTGTAAGCACAACCAAGTTTAGTTGTGTCTTTCCAGACTAATTGAGTGAAATGATTGTACTCGTTTGCAGTGGAGTAATCATAAGTTTCACCTTCATCGTACCATGCCTTGACTGCTGATGGACCGTCCTTATAACCGCAAGCAAGGTTTTCACCATACTGTCCATGTGTATGGGTCAAAACACCAGAACAATCATAATTGCTTGCAACTTTCTGTGCGTAATTATAAGCGTCGGTGTCCCAGGATAATGGTTGTGCCAGGTGCTTTGCTCTATCGGTATTGTGGGCATCTAAAATGTCTTTTGCAAAAGATTTATCGATACCTGGTGAGTCATAAATTTCATCATAAATGCCAGATGAAGATCCTGAAGTAGAGGTACTTGATGAACCGGAAGATGATGCGGTTGATGTTGATAAAGTAGAGGGAGTATATGTGGAAGAACTGCCGGAGTCCGACCCTGAACCTGAATCTGAACCTGAACCTGAGCCTGAGCTTGAACCAGAACTTGAACCAGAGCCTGAACTTGAACCAGAGCCTGAACTTGAACCAGAGCCTGAACCTAAACCACTCAAAAGTTCATCTAAAAAGCTACCTGAAGATCCAGTAGAAGTACTAGCAGTACGAGTAGATGACTTAGAAACTGTTGTACTTGTGGATGAACTCGAAGATTCACTCGAAGATCCGAACATTTTGCTGAGCCATTGCTTCATCTTCCCGCTTCCACCCGAGAGTAATGAGTCCAAATTAAACTTACTTCCCGAACTGCTGCTTGAACCTGAGCTGGTTCCGGTAGCTGCTGTAGATGCTGTGGTAGAGACTGCAGCAACTGTAGCCTGCGTAGCCTCTTGATCATAAATTGACCCATCGGTGTTGATAACTTGAGTTGCAGTTTGCCACACCGTTAAAACTTGAGGTGCTGGTGCAGCTTCCACCATATTAGTAGCATATATAATCGCTAAAACCGTTGATAATGTAGTTGCTTTCATATTGATATTCTAATGCAATAATTTATTTTATTTAGACGGTCAAACAGTGAACATTTTAAACAAAAATTTCGCTTGACTAGAAATTCTGACGTTAAATATGGATTTCTTTAGGACTTCTCCCCACAATGCCGATGATTCAGATGTTTATCCTTCTCATCTCAAGCGTCTACAAAATTTACTTATTTAGTACATTAACTCAGCTGCAAAATCTTCTTTTTCGGTGTAGAAGTCTAACCAAACGCATGAAGAGGAGATCGCACACTAATTTCATCCTAAATAGGAAATAATTTTAATACTAATTAATACCCTAATCGGTAAGTCGCACTAATTAGGAAATGTAATTGTAAACATATGCCAGTTCAAACCACAAGTAATTGTTTTTAACGTTACACTCATTTGTAAATCGAAAGCATGATGCTGGTCACAGGCCCCAGGTGGGTTTAGAGAATAAAGAAAGAGCCAAAATTAATGATTCTATGTGTTTCTATTGTCTCGCTAGTGTGCTAGTGACTGAGATATCATACAAAAAACGATTTAGTCTTGATACGTCTAGATTTTTAAGCTAATATCAGATGTTTGTGAATTATAACTTCGGTGGAGACATGTAAACAAAAATAAAAGTTAGCTTTTTGATTTCAGGCATTTAAAAATTTCCGCATACGAACATTGATAGCAGCATGACTTCCGGATTAGGAAATTTTGAAAAATAGGTACGAAGTTTTTGAAAAGCCTATTTATGCAAGTTTTAAAAGAACAATTTCAAAAAATATTTCTTGACATCTTGTGCCGTAGAAAATGAGTGATATAACAAGCTATTAATCAAAGGAGGTTTCTTACTGTGATTGCAAAATATTCCTTTTTCTGACAAATGCGCATTAACTTTTGGATAATTTTCAAAGAATTAGAATAAATAGGTTACTGTGCAGTAGATACAAAAAATAGAGAAAACTAAACATGCAAATAGATGAAGGGAAATACGAAGTAGAATCTTATGATTATATATGTATATATGCTATATATACTTGGCAAGAGACTACCATGCACTAAAATTTGCCTTCCATGATTTCTTTCATGGATGAAGTTATGATTTCGGGGATACCACCTCCGGTACATCTTACTACAACTTCGAATTCTCTGCCAATTGCATCGATACTTTTAATTGTAGTCAAGACACCATATTTTGATTTCTGAGTATGTAGTATACCCGCCGCCATTACTAATATTCCTTGATCGCTGTTATCATTTGTATTATAGACGACTGCGAACCCCAATCTGGATAATAATCTCACAACATTGGATGAATTATATCTATGTGATGTCAAGATTTTTGTTGTTGACTCACCTTGTTCAACACCTAATAGCTCACCAATTTGCAACCACCTCTTCTTGAAGTCATCTAGATCTGTCATGGATGTAGACGACACAGTTTTAAGTAGAATAATTGGAATCTTCAAATTCAATTGGTTGAAAGAGCCCCCACACATAAATGTTAAAGACAAAATAGGACTTTCATTATTCTCAACCACATTTCGGATCTTGATATCAATTTCCATTGTCGTTTTATCAGCAACAGTCAGTTTCGGTAATTGTTTTAAATTCAATATATAATTGGGGTCTTCAGATTTTGTCAAACTTTCAATATCTAGTACTCTTAAATTAGTGATATCTACCCCAGTTGTCTTAGCACAGTTATTGATAATAGTAAATTGTAGTCCTAATTGGTAACCATTTTTGATAACTCGATATATTATTCTAACGAACTGATTTTCATAAAAGATACCAGCATCGTAATGACACATACGGTGATATCCGCCATACCAATTAGGAGATAAGACAACTGGTGTATTATTATCATCATCTCCGAATGGATTTATATCTTCCTGACTTCCTTCTTCAGAAAGATCATCATCCTCTTCCCTAGTCGAAGGTAAAGCAACGGAAGAGGTAGATGGATAGTGATTATAAAATTGCTTGGTTGCAAGATGCTCTGAGCTACTGTTGACCAAAGATAATCTATTGCTGGCAACGGTACCACTATTTACATTGTTAATTTTCAGAGCATTAACAAATGATGTAGACCTGTTTCTATTACTGGCAATTTTTTGAACACTACCAATTCTTGACATCAAAGCACTAGTCTTTCTTTCAAAGATAGGTAATGGTCTAACCGCCGCAAGCGCTAGGTTTTGATTATCTGCATCAGTTGTCAATTTAAGATATTCGTATGCTCTCGTTTGAAGTTCAATATCTATGGATTGAGTCTCTGCTTCGAAAAGATCCACGATATCTGCCAGAAAGTTCTCCTTAGGAAATTTGACAAAGAACTTGAAAAAAGTAGTAAGTAACATTGCTCTAACAACCAAAGAAACACGAAAGTATGCCTCATATAATAGTTGATACTGAAGGGAGGGAGAATATTTTTCAGGGGACCCATTTGGTTCATAATCAGTTTCTTCATCCTCTCCAGCTGCCTGTCCAAATTCGCCTAACACGAAAGCTGCTACTTTTATGAGGTTTTCCAGAACTGTATTAATAACGGGCAGCGATTTGGTATGTCCATTCACTTCTAAAGGATCTTGTAATAGCTCGATAATAAGCTTACAAGACTTCAGCTGTAGACTTTCATTATTGACAATGATTTGAACTATTCTTTCCCAGACCTCATTGCTGATGTAGCTTGTCCCTTGCGAATTGCCACCACCTATAGATAATAATTTCAACATAGTGGTAACATACCACGTAGAATCAGTGGCAAATCTCTCAGCTAAAACCGCTATTTTGATTCCAATTTCAGATCTTAAGCCAAAGTCAGAATAAGGGAAATAATGAAGCAACTTATTGATGACTGTCTCATACGTTTGTGGGTTACAAACAGTATATAATAAATCAAGCGATTTTCTTCTAACAGAAATGTCCTTATCAGTTAATAGTTCGAATAATTTTAATAAATGCTGATCAAATCTTTGGGATATTGAATGGTTACTATTGTCTGGGCTTGCTCTTGCCGATAATTTAATGAGAGCGTCCAATGCTAAATACCTTGTGTTAGTTTCACTTGAGTCTAATAATAGTATAGACGCGTTAATTGCGCCAGCTATGGCATCAGGTGAAGCATCAAGGAATACAGCAAGGGATACTGCTTGAAATAAAATTGCACTTTGAGAATTTCTGTTAGGGAGACCCTTTATTGGTTTCGATGCATTGTGAATAGACCTTGATACAACTTGTTGCAAATTATTTAAAGTCTCGGAATCTAGATCAGCAACTTGTAAGACAGGGATTTGGTTATTATTATGATCTTCAGTTGTTAAGAGGAAGAAATGCTCAACCACTTGAAGCAAGTTGATGATTAGCCATGGCGCTGGGGTATTGTAGTAGAAATACGTGTCCGGACAGGTATTTCTTATAACCAATCCATATAATCGTTGGGATATAGGGGGCACCACCGACTTTACAAATTGCGGTTTAATGGTTATTAAGAATTTGACTAATGGGATACAGGAGGTAACAACACCTAGGTCTTTGTCATCGATCAATGTCAACAACCGCGGAATCCAGTTATTGTTGCTTAGTATAACCTGGGGATATAGTTTGAGAAGCGACAAAAGCCCCAAAGCCGCTTTTTTCTTGATGAGCAGACTTTGGATAGGTGAGCAACTTAACGAATACACTATATCAATCAACTCTAACCACTCCTTTGCCATATCATCTGACCCACTCACCAATGGATCACTCAAAAAGTCTCCATCATGGAAAATATTGAACTTCGAGGCAATGAACTGGATTGCAATACAATTGACATCTTCGTTATTTGACTGCAAATCTCTCAAAAGAGACCCGTGCATCATCTCCAACAAATCATTCATATATTCTCTCACCAGCTGATCCGTCTCTCGATTAACGAGAACCGAAATCCCCAAGTATCCTACTTGTTTCTCTGAAAAATGTGTGGACTCAGCCAATCGTAATGCCTCTCCCAACCCCAATTCCTTAGCATCCCCAAACCCTAGCATATATATATACATAAGTTTACAAATGTATTTCTTTCTTTGATATCCATTCAATGATTGTGGTGAACGAAATTTGTTTTGAATGTTGTTCATCTCTAGGTTGATCCGCCTATTTTCTTCCTCCAAGTCCTTGGTATTCCGCAAGTCCAAGAAGAATTGGGACAACCCTTTCATTTGTGTCTGCATTGTTCTTAAACTCTCCGAGTATCGGTACTTACTGCGAGAGCTATATGTGTACAATTATTGCTATAATGCTATTCGTAGCTTCTCCAGACACTAACCATGTTAGGAATTATAGGCATTTTGGCGCGTAAGATCCGACGCATTTTGTGTAATGTCGTACGAACTTCCCGAACAATGTCGCGAGCGCGATCCTGTGTCGTGAGGCTTGGATATGACAAATGTCTTGTCTTGAGATCTCATGTCGCGTACACAAAGCCTGAGGGAAATTTTCACTTGGTCGTGTTATTTACAATATTTTATTTCTCGTTTTCATTGGTTCGACCGATTCTATCGGCCTAGGTTACGGAAAACACTAGTATTGTTGATATTGAAGGACACAGTAAATACAATTACGTAGAATTTAAGGCAAATAAGTAAGAAAATAATGTCATCAGTTGCAAAGAGTGCTACCACCAAGGTAAACTGGGCTAAGATCACTTCCACTTTAGGATTAACTGGAAACACAGCATCCTCGTTAACTGCTTTCAAGAAGAGAAATGAAGAAGCTAGAAAAGAACACTTGAGTTTGTCACAACAATCAACCGAAGTTGACTTTAACCACTATAGATCTGTTTTAAGCAACACTAAGGTTATTGATGAAGTTGAAAAAGCCGTTAGTGCATTCAAGCCAGTCACCTATGACGTTTCTAAGACTTTAAAGACCATTGACATGTTTGAACAAAAGGCCGTTGAAAACGCCAAATTGACTGAAAAGTCTGTTTTGGACGAAGTCAAGCAATTACAAGAAACCTTGAAGGATATTGAAGGTGCCAGACCATTCGACCAATTGACTGTTGACGACGTTGCCAAGGCTAGACCAGACTTGGACGAAAAGGTTACCTACATGGTCAAGAACAGTAAGTGGGAAGTCCCAACCTACAAGGAAAAATTCGGTGATTTGACTGTTATGTAAGAGAGCACCGTCCTGTGCTTGTTATACTACAATGATTTATACATCAGTTTTATACGTTACGCTATTTTTTCAATATATGAATTAGATAATTGACCCGTAGATATCACTTCTAAGTGATACCAATCCACTGGCCTGCCAGTTTATTATAGATCCTACTTTTTATGTTGGAGTTGCTGGATTTGTGTATAAGATAGTCGAATTCCATGAGATATCTTTGCGGAAGGAAGGTAACGGAATCTAAATCAGTGGCTTCACAATCGGTGGCACCACTAAAATTATGTCCTTTCTCAAATGAATTGTCCCAAGATGATGTGATAATATTGCATTTGTATTTAGATTGAATTTCCTGTAAAGCTGATATCAATTTGGTGTAATATTCAAGTCCCGACGCCTTGATTGCGTAGCCGAGCTGTTCGTGGTATTTTGGATCGTTGTTCAACAACTTCAAATCCCAGTAATATACTGAAAGATTATCTACGATCACTGTATTGATAATCTTGTTGTACAACGGATGTTTAGTATCTTCCTTGGTTCCAACCGTCAACACGTTTCGCAAGCTTTCCAATAGCTGATCCATCATTGCAAAATCACTATTAACGATACACTCATCACCCAAATAGTTAAAACCGTCAAGACCACAATCAAGGATGTAAACAGTACCGTCACCAACCAAGGATCTAAATGTATCCCTCTTTGTCTGTTTGTCACTAAAGATGAAATGACATGCTTGACTCAAAAGCTGCACCTGCATTCCTTCATGGCTCTCATAACCTGCTTCACTTAGTGGAATAATCAACTTCTGGTTCACCAATTGAATAAACTAACCGTTAGTAAGTCTTACTAGTTTAAGTCATAGCTTCCATACATACGTTAGATAATTGTTTATTCCTCATAAGCACTCTATGGCTTTAATTTACCCTTAAAAACCGTCGCATTTTTTGAATCGATGTTTAGAGCCTACAAAAAGGCCAGACATTTTTTGCATTATCTTTAATCGCTTCTTCGACAGCCCCCAATATGTCTTTTACATCCAATATAGCGTGGAATGTACATATATCATCATGTTATACTTATCATTCGTAGCAATACTCTTCCGAAACGCCTTGAGCTCCATAATGCTATATGTAGAAGTCGCAGGTATTTCGTAGACCATGGCATAGCAACTCTCAAGCAAAATACTAATAAATATGCCTTACTACTAATATGAAGACATTCTTTCCAATGTATATAGCCTACATGTTTTGTATAAACCCTCTAAAAATCACCACTAATATCTATTAATTGTAGGTTGTAATAGACTTTTAATGATTGGCCGATTGCTACATTTAAGCCGATCCTCATTGCACTACAAGATATTATACACATATATAACGACAAATTTGTACGGAGAGAGATTCAGAACCTATATGATATCATTTTAAAGGTTTAGATACCATGTACGATAAGAATAGTCCTGAAGTTCGATATTATATCGGCACTAAGTATCAGCTTTCGTCAAGCGATGGCTTCAAATTTTGAGCGCAGGGAAATTCCACGTTTGTTATGCTCAGCATAATATGGAGCAAAGAAATTTTATAGACAAAATAATACAGTCTTTGTTTAGAGAAAAATTCTTAAAGCACAATCCTTTAGTTTGTGGAACAGTGATACATATATATATATATAATCCAACGGTAAGAATTGTCAATCATCAGGCGTTTTCGTGAAAAACCAAGCAATAAAAAAGAACTAGTATAATCAACATTTGTTTACCACATCTTGCTGCCTCTAGTGAAAAAACCCATCTAGTGACCATTTGGATTCATACATTACTAAATATACTATTGCATATGCTCTTTCAGTGCGTTGAACTTCTATACATTATTTATTTTCATTGAACACAAGAGAAATAATCCATGAAAATAAGCATACGGAAGATTTTATGGAAGGTGACGGTTACTATCCATCGGATGTTGCTACGGATTTATATATCGTGGCTTAATGGGAGAACGATGTTACAGTTGATAGGAAACTTTTGTTTTAATTGTTTCTTCCTCTGTCTCTGGGTGGTCATCACTCAGTCTGCCAAACAAATACCGAAGTCATTTAGACCACATATTTACGTAAAGTTGGACTTACGACTAGACGATTATATGTTTACATCAATATCTGGGTCGATGTTGACGATATATTGTTTGATATCAGGAAGTTGGTTGTTGTATTTGAAATTCTACAGCCCAAGACACATCCATCATTTTTGGGAGGTGGAAACTTCCCCTTATTATTCTCCATCTTCGGATCACAGTCGTAGCCCAGATATCGAGGATAAAACTGCTACATATGAGTTGGAAGATATGCGCAAGTTACAGGAAGATATTCATGCGACAAACGATTTGCTAATCGACCGCCTTAATAAGCATAAGGACCAGAAGAGCGTGAACCATGGGCATATATCTCCTCCACTTTTGTTTGGTGTTAGTTGGTTTCTACTCAACTTCCTTTATCAGTTCACAGATAGTACCAACGTTTTCAAGTTTATCATGGCTTGGCTTTTTTATGTGGTTCTTTACTTCATAGTGCCCATAATAACAGCATACTGGTTGTATTTATTTCATCCTCCAGGAGCATTGAAGCTCTACGCATTCGCCATGGGGCTTCAAAATATTGCTAGTGTAATGACGCATATACTATTCCCAAACGCTCCGCCATTATACATCCACTATTATGGTGAAACAAAGATTCCAGATTATGACATGATTTATGCTGATGGTTTAAGTAAACCCGGCACTCGTGTTCCAAGCACCATATACCAATCAATATATTATGCCAACTCCAATAAATTTGCGGCAATTCCTTCTATTCATTCTACAACAGCCGTTATGACATTCTTGTTTGTAAGCTACTATTCAAGGAATTCTATCTTAAAGTTTTTGTCGTTTGCATTTCTTTTGTTCGAATGGTGGTCAACCCTTTACCTCGAACATCATTACAGGTTAGATCTATTCGTTGGCTTAATATACTCCATATGCATATACACATTTTTAATTCATTGGAAAAAGGGTTTTACAAAAGTTGACCAAGACTTCATACGTGCCAGACTTAAGTACGACTTTATTGGTGGCACTACCATGGGTATGAGAATATTCCAAAATACTAGATTCCAGAAGTTTTTTGATCCATTATTATAGATTCATTTGTTATTGGACTCGCTTTGACATACATAGTTTTACTGCGTTTCAACATAAACTTCTTTTTTTTTGTTCAGTAGCTGGCTCATTTCCAGCATGTATTATACAATCTACATACGGAATTTTATAGTTTCTCTACCCAGAATTGACTCCTCCGGAGTATTTTGACTCCTGTTCTAATAATAATACGTTCTGATACATTCTAGTGTGAGAATTAATATACATTTTGTTAATCTGAACCTGGCTTCTAATTCTAGTTGTAAAATCTACAAAGACCCCCATTTCTTATTGTTCTCCACATTCGTTAGAGATATCAATTACACCAGCCCCCATCAATTGTAAATAAAATTGGTGATTACTAAACCCTTAAACAGAATATGCTGCAAGTAAGCCTCAAAATGTGGGCATCACTAGTCGCATCGCTTGAACTCTATATGCGAACTGAATAGCTCAATAGAAATTTCGAATAATTCCGCATTTACATTCCTATTGTGGGAAGAACGCATTTTATTAGTCAGAAATGACACCAACTGCGGCAGCAAACTTAATAACGCTCTTTGTCAATCCACACTGTCAGTTAAAAAAAAAAAAAAATCGAAGAACGCTTCTTCCAAAAAATAACCAAAAAAGGAAAAGCTATACGAATTCCGCTTTTTTTTGCGCTTTAGTTAGAAAAATTAAACTTGCGCTTTTCTGTATCTTCGAATTGATAGAATATAAAAGGATGCTACTAGGTCTAACACCTAGTGAAAAACTCCATAAGTATAGAAGAACCAGGAACATTAGACTGAAAGGATACTTGCCTTTGTGAATTTAAGTTTGAAATGATCGAGTCGAACATTTTACAAGTGAACGCAGATGACAAGGTATGTCTTACTGTGAAAAATCTAACAGTAGGAGTCAAGAATAGTTCCAAGAAAGGTGATGATGTCGAAGCTACCGGTGATTCCATAGATGAAAAGAAGATTTTGGACGATGTCTCATTCGAATTGAAAAGCGGTGAGTTGATGGCTATAATGGGTGGATCAGGAAGTGGAAAGACCACCTTGTTGAATACTCTTTCGCAAAGAACTAATATTAAGAATAGGGATTTAGCGTTTTCCGGGTCGATTGAATACATAGTTGGAGATAAAGGAAATTCCAAAAGAAAGGTTCGGAATGCGTACTTGTTACAGACTGATATATTTTTGCCAGGTTTGACGGTGTATGAAACATTAATGTTTCAAGCCGACTTAAGATTACCTCCCTCAGCGACAAAATACGAAAAAGAAGAATTAGTGAATTCCTTATTGACTACATTGGAATTACAGCCAATACGTGATGAAACTATTCTGTCATTCTCGACATATAGTACAAACTTATCTGGAGGAGAGCAAAGAAGAGTTTCTTTGGCGGTTCAGTTATTGAGTAAGCCATCTATGTTATTTTTGGATGAGCCAACCACAGGATTAGATACAAGCAGTTCGTTAAAGCTTTTGCAAGTTTTAAGAAAGCTTGCTTCTCCGGAATATGGCATTACTATAATTTTATCTATCCATCAGCCAAGACTGGAAATCACTGTCTTGTTTGATAAAATTTGTTTATTAACAAGAGGAGGCAGAATTGTATACTTCGGTAGTTTGATTGATAGTAGCAACTATTTCGTCTCTATCAGGGATGAATCAGGACATCATATTGAAAACAAATCGTCCAATTTTGTGGAATACATTATGGATCTATCTGTCAAAGATACTTCATCCAAAGAGATGGAGGAGATAACTTCCAGAAGAATTGACAAATTAGTCGAGAATTGGAAATCATACTCGAAAACCGAGGAGAATAGATCGAACTTATCGGCGAATGAAGTAAGAAAGCTTTTTGAGACAAATATGAAATTATTTGATAAAGGTAAAGAAAATAGAATTTCATTTTTACAAGAACTTATTGTTCTGACTAAGAGGACATTTATTTTAACATATAGAGATAAAGCCTCATTGCTTGCATTAAATTTGGTTTGTCTTCTTTTGGCAATCGTTTGTGGTTGGATGTTTTATAAGCCTAACCCTGATTTAGCAGGAATTAGATCCATTACTTCAAGTCTTTATGTTATGTTGGAAATAATTGGTTTTGCATTTATGTTTATTGAAATGGAAAGATTGTGGGCAGCTGATGGAACTTTTTTCTTCAGGGAGTATAACGAGAATTGTGTTAGTATTCCTGGATTTATCCTTTCTAGAAGGTTGGGAAAGTTTTTATTGGAAGACTTTCCAATATCAGTTGTTTTTGCTGTAATATCTTACTTCATGTGGGGATTAAGAATGTCTAAGGATGGAGGGAGCAATGACGCATCATATTTCTTCATTTATTTTGCAGTTACACTTTTAACAGAATTTTGTGGGATGGCAACAGCTATGCTCTCTTTTTCTCTTGCCATGGACTTTTCGATTTCTGCTTTGATTTTGAGTGTAATTTACCAATTGCAAAATAGTGCATGTGGTTACTTTGTTAATGCAGCAACTATGCCTGTTTATGTTAGGTGGATTAAATATCTTGCCTACTTTTGGTATGCATTTGGTGCTTTGACTGCTAACCAATACACAGACTGGATGGGTGATTGTCCATATGATAAAGACGATAGCAGATGCGAAGAATACTCCGGTAATTATCAATTAGACCTCTTAGGTTTCCCTAAAGGATGGATTACTGAACCAATATGTATTTTGTTAGCCTGGGTTGTGGGATTCTATATCTTGACTGGACTAGCATTCCGTTTTAAGAATCGTGACATAGCAGTTGCGAAAACAAAGCAAAATACCATAGGTGGTGAAGAAGAGGCTGAAGAAGGCGAAGAAAACTCGAACAATGCTGAGTTACAGAAGAATGAAAAGCCTCGCGCAGAAGATATTGAAAGGACGTCTTTAGCATCTACGGACGAAGATATTCACATTCATATACAGAATATCAGCTTGTCCGTTGTACTTCAAGAAAGCAAACTTTTGGTGATAAGGAAAGAAATCGGCGAACACCAGTTATTAAACAATGTGTCTGCCCACTTTAAGGCCAACAAAGTTAACGTTATCATGGGTCCTTCTGGAGGAGGTAAAACTACGTTATTGAACTATCTTTCTAACAGATTGTCGAAAAATTCCACATTTAGGTCCGGTGGTTCCATTAGGTTGAATGATTCACAATATATCACGAACAGTGAATTATCTCTGATATCTGCATATGTCTCTCAACAGGATAACTCTTTGATATCTAGTTTGACTGTTAGGGAAACGTTATATTACCAAGCTAAGTTGAGAATTTCGCATGAAGAGCATCATAAAATACCTGTAATTATTAATACATTAATTAGGACTATGGGGTTAAGTGATTGTGCAGAAACTATGATAGGATCAGAGTCTGTAAAAGGTATATCTGGTGGTGAAAAAAGAAGGGTTTCGATTGCAATTCAATTATTAAGTAAACCTAAGATTCTTTTCTTGGATGAGCCTACTTCAGGTCTTGATTCAACTACTTCGGTTGCGGTCTTAGGATTGTTAAATAATCTTGCGGAAGTTTATGGTACAACGATCATCATGACAATTCATCAACCAAATGAAGACATGTTTAATAAATTTGGATCTGTATTATTACTTGCCAGGGGCGGTAGACCAGTGTTCAACGGGAGCACGTCATCTATCAGAGAATACTTAGCAGATGCTGGTTATCCATTGCCAAATGATAAGAACATTGCTGATCACATTTTGGATGTGGTTTCACAAAATTTAGGTGAAGATAATACAATAACCCAGTCAAGAATTAACTATTTGGTTAATAGATGGGAAATGAAACATTCTTCAAATGATGCAAGTTCTATATTTGTTAATGAAAAAACAATTGACATAGAGAAATACCAAAGCAAGAAACTGCCTTTCTTCGTAACTTTTCCAGTTATCACTAAGCGTCAATTCATTAATTCTATACGCTCTAAGGATGTTTTAATCGCGAGAGCCGGACAAACTGTGTTCTTGACAATTATTCATACTTTATTTTTTGCACCTTTAAGAAACACAGAAGATGGTATAAGTAACAGATTGGGTTTGATACAAGAGGTGTTGAACTTATATTTTGTTGGTTTCTTTAATAACGTCACCTTATACCCAGTAGAAAGACGCCTTTTCTATCAAGAATACAAAGATGGAATATACGGCCCATTGGAGTTTAGTGCATCGTATTTATTAAATGAGTTACCAACCGAAATTATTCCATGTTTGTTCTTTTCTGTGTTATTGGTTTTTGGTGTCGGGTTGCCTAGAACGCCTGGAATGTTTTTCAGTATGTTCTTTACTGGGTTTGCTTCCATTAATTGTGGTGAATCATTGGGGATATTAGTTTCGAGTATTTTCACACATTTAGGATTAGCAACAAACATTTTGGCTTCTGTAGTTGTTGTTGCTATCTTCATGGGAGGAACTATGTCTTTGTACATGCCTAAGTTTTTTAAGGCATGGAATTATATCAACCCAATGAAATATGCAGTTGGTATTTGTGCAAAATTGGGCTTTGCAAACCAAACATTCGATTGTGCTTTAGATTCATGTACATTGGATACAGGTGATAGTGTCTTAGAATACTACAACTTAAATATTAACTTGGGTGCTTATTTCGGTGGGTTGATTGCTTGTTTAATAGTTTATAGATTAGTTGCAATAGGATCGGCCTATGCCAGAGTAAAGTATAGCGTCTAGAATTTTATTGCATACTAAACATTTTTAATAGTTAATGACTTATTTAATGCATGATATTTATTTGAATGGTGATCAAAAGTTTCTAGTAGCTTACATTTATTCCATTATGTTGGTATGAAGTAATAATTGATAAGGCTTGCAAATTTGCCTTTGAATTTGTTTGGTTCTACATTACTTCAAGAACCTATATTGATTTGGCCAAGTTAAATTATCGAAGATAGATTGTTCATATGCCATTAGTTCGGTAAATATATGCCCGTATAGATTGTAAGTGTATATTAGTTTATTGTTAATTGTATCAGCCAATAGGGCCTGTATAAACTTTAGATGAGTAATCGAATAAAAATAAATTTAAGATAGACTTTAACTGTTCTACAATACCATATACATAAAATGTTTAGAAGAGCTTTATTCAATACCAGATTGGTAAGTATTTAATAGCCACGTAGCTTATTAGATAAATCAACTACTAACCAAAAAATTAAAGGCAAAACCAATAATCAGAACGCCTTTTATTCAGCAAGGTAGATTCATTTCGACCGAAATCAAAGAAGCTATCGATAGGGCTGTAGGAAGCTCGAAGGTTGTCTTGTTTATGAAAGGTACTCCTGAATTTCCTCAATGTGGTTTCTCAAGAGCAACTATCCAAATGTTGGGTCAACAAGGTGTGGATCCAGAAAAGTTTGCCGCTTACAACGTCTTAGAAGACCCAGAATTAAGAGATGGAATTAAAGAATATAGCGAATGGCCAACTATTCCACAATTATATGTTAACAAGGAATTTGTTGGTGGATGTGATATTGTCATGTCCATGGCACAATCAGGTGAGTTAAGCGACTTATTGGAGGCTAATGATTGTTTAATTCCTGAAGAAGAAGGAGAAACAACATCTGCTAATATTCAACCAAACGAAAGAAGCTAATTGTATATATCGTCAACATTATTTAACTATACGAAAATTTTGTAATTCTAATCTTTTCTAGAAATAGAAAAATGAAACATTTTTGTAGTCCAATAATACAACCTCTCTGATAGCGTTCGGTACTCGAACATTGTCAAAATTTAATATATTTAACCACACATAATAGATAATACACAAGAAATGAACTACAAACCTTAATAAATATACAAAAATATATACATATTCAACAAACATACACATGACAATAATATATCATGTTACTTTACATTTTATATCAATAAATGCTATTGAATATATTCCATGATTTTCGATCGCCCTACTCCAGGTATGAGAAGATCCGAGTTAAAGTAGATAAATGCCGAATCACTCAGCTGCCAAGGACTTGTTCGATTTCACAGTTGAAGATCTTCTTCTCAATAAGTTTGAATCATTTAAATTCAACGTGAACTTGTAGTCCCCATTGATCCCACTAATAATTGAACTCGACCTTGTTTGATAATCTTCATTGTAATCATCATGAAGAGAATTTTCATCATCAGATGAATTTGATTTTATTGATGATCTTTGACTTTCAAGTTGTTTAACAGAGAATTTGTCGAGACTTGTCAACTCGTCATGCAATTCATCACTGCTTTCATCCAGGTCGTTAATAGAGTCTTCCTCTTCTGAATCTTCTTCATATTCTTCATTCTCTGTGATCACGCTCTTGTTGCCATCAAATACATCTTTAAACGTAAGTTTATTGAAGTCTTTTTTCGGAGGAAGAGGACTTTTGGGTAATGCTTTTTTTTCATGAATCAGCAAATCTTGCAAGTCATCAAGTGTAAACTGCACAGATGTAGATGGCAGTTTGAATTTATTTGTTCTAGAATTGGACATTGCTGGATTGTTAAATACCTTTTTGATTGCTTCCGCCCTAGGTGATTTTAAATCGGCATTGAAATGGCTATTTGACCCATTTTTAGAGATATCCATCAGATTAAGGTGGTCTACTTCGCCTGAATATTCCACATGTTCAGCATCACATGAATCAAAATAACTAGGTGATTGAGGACCGTAATGATCCTTGATCCATGGATGATTCCAGATTTCTTTGATGGTGATCCTATCATCAGGATTAATGGTCAACATCTTACAAATCAAATCCTTCGCATCCAAGCTGACCTCATCCCACCAAGGCTTCAAAAAAACGTAATCACCATTCAAAATCTTCATGGTTAGCTGATGATGATCGTCATCATAAAACGGCGGGAAACCGCATAGTATAGTGTAAAGAAAGCAACCCAATGACCAGATATCAACCGCTTTAGAATAAAAATGCTTCTGTGACTGTTTGTTGGGAAACTTTTTCATTTTAGTGCCGTTGCAAGTGATAACCTCCGGTGCAGTATAGCCAGCTGTACCACAGGGGGTTTTCAAGTTTGATCCCATAGAGCTAGATGCTCTGAGTTGCTTTGCCAATCCAAAATCGGCCAACTTGATTATGCCAATGCCACCTCCACCAACTCCACCAACAAACTCTCCTTCATCAACTTTAGTATTGTCGTCAGAAGCCCGTTTGTGCTTTTCAAACTCCTCGGTGGACCTTTCGTGGAATGGAATAGTGTTGAAAAGCAAGTTCTCTGGTTTGATGTCCCGATGGGCAATATTAATGGAATGCAAATAGTCCACCGCTGATAAAAGTTGTGAAAATATAAACCGGGACAAGTCCTCGCTGAAATATGTATACTCAATAATCTTATTGAAGATCTCACCGCCGTCGCAGTACTCCAATACAATGTAACAATGTACGTCGTTGTTAAACAGGTCTACCAAGCGGAGCACATTGGGGTGACTCAAGCGTTTCATAATACTTATTTCATTGTGGATGTTGGCAATCTGTTTTCCAGTTAAGTTTGCCTTATTGATGATTTTAATGGCTACCAGACGTCCCGTAGGCTCATACACGGCTTTGTATACTGCCGAAAACGCTCCTTCTCCTAGCTTATGCACCAATCGGTATTCGGCCGGCAAGTCACCATATCTAATGCCATCTTCTTCTTCTGGTTCATCTCCGACGCTCATCTGGACCTCAGAGCTGCCGTTCTGGTTACTGTTTTGACTGCTATTTTTGTCTTTTTCCTTTTCTTTCACACCCTCCTCACTTCTTTTCTCGCCGCTTTTCATCTCGCTTGCCATATCTCCCATATCCAATTCCGCTATTGCTTCATTTCTATCCGAAAATAGCTTCTTAAGATTCTTTCTCTGGTTAGTAAAACGGTTCCGATACCGACCAAACAGGCCCAGTTCCCCATATTTTGGGGTAGACTCCAGAAAAAATTTAATCCTAGTTCCCTGGATATCACCTGCAAGCCATTCCGCCTTCAATGTATCAAAAATAATTACATACCAGTATTAGAGTCATGGTTGTTTTTTTTTTGATCCTCCGTCATTATTATGGTCTTTTAAGCCATATATATATAAATCGAAGAGGGGAACCACGCAATTTTTTCTCATATTTTTGTGTCATGTTTACTATTATTACATCATAATTGTAAAGGACTTGTAGAATGCATACGATAGTTCGTTACGTAAAATGATCAGCAAACAATACGGAAAGGAGCGGTTTATCACTTGTTTGAAGTGGCTATGGAGAAAGTATAAACAGCATTTATAAACAGATTTGGTACGTAACAATTTACTGTGAACACATATATAGGGTATTCAGTGATAACGCATAGAAGTAGTTATAGAGAGATAGTTCTTGAGGAACAAGGCTTTCAAGTCTCCACAATCCCTTATGCAAACATTCGAAAATTGTAGTATATTAAAAAATATTAGTGAGCATAAGCGGAAACAATAGGGTACATAATACAAGAGATATTTACAGATCGAGACGGGATAATAAGGGTTTGTAGGACGCACGAAGATATTAATAAAGCAAATGGGGTTCTGTGACTACTCCATTGGAATAATAGCGTAACAGGTGATTGAAGGTATTTATAGAATAGGATTGGCCACAGAAACATTTGTAAGCGCAGAGAGAACATTGTCAGCTATATTTAGTCAAAGGGAGGAGATAAACTTAGGAATATGACTTAAGATTACGCCAGATAAATCAGTAATATCATAGATAACAGGTTAAGAAAACCAGCTTAAGTAGATGAATAAGCGCAACCCAGGCAATCCGGAGTGACTTGCTAGCTTGCATATTAGACACACGAATACACAGATACCTACTTAGGTAGGCGAATCTACTCGCACATGACGAGCGAACTACTTGATAATTGCGGTCCTAACCTCAAATAACCGTATATGGCAAAGTCTACAATTTCATGTATATAGTCCTGAATTAGTGAAACTCCGATATGACCATCTAGCATATTACGCAGCAATTGGTTGTGACGTTTCTAATTAATGTGACAGAATTCGAAACAATATGGTAATTGTTCAGATAATTGGGGCACTCGATGAACCAATCATCAAATGTGGCTTGGCTTGTGCCCCTGGCAATTAAACTATCGCGACGACAATATTAATCGTGTAGTTCGGTGGTCACAGGCATTTTGCCCCACTAATCCAATCAAATGCGATTATTAAGACCAAAATTGGAATTCGTGGATCTGTGATGCATTTCAAAGCCATTTTCCATTCCTAGACATGGTCTTGGACTAGGTATTGCGCATGTTTAATTCTACAATGATACCATATTACACCTAACATCCAAATCTCGTATAACATGTAGGAGTCTGTTTCAAGATCTCTATAATTATGTGCGTCGGTTGTAGTACGAAATTTATGCCGTTCCAGCTGTAGAATGCATAAAACGCGCCATAGACGATTAAAACCCTGTTTCACCGGGAAGAGGTTGGATTGGACATGACATCAATACCACTTTTGAAACGACGTTTACAACGGTCGAGTCGTGTATACGGTATGTTGATCTGCTTGTTGAACTTTGGATATACGAGAATAGATCCAACTATTTTTTATGCCTCATACAGAATTTTATGTCGCCTAATGGAATGCCCTTGCAACACCTTTTGAAAGAGTATAAACCAAGTTAATTTTAATCACATGGGAATTGATTGAGATGTGACATGTAGCGTATCACTAGTGAATTTCCAATCATGAATGTTCTCACGAAACTTGATTCCGTTATCACTATCAATACTTCTGATATTTTTTGCAATTTTCGCTACATAAGCAAAAAATTAATTTATTGTATTATTTGTAATTCAGTTCTAAACTTTTTTCCTCATAAGCCCATCAATATCCATAAACCAGATTCAGAGCTCAAAAAGACTACGTTTCTTAGCTCAAAGTTAGTTATCTGGTATCTAGAGTGTATGTTTCAGGAACTCATCGAGGTTCTAATTTTGTGTCACATGTTTTTTCAATCATAAAAATTAAATCATCTCTATGGCTTTAACTTTTCAGGTCCACTCCAACAATTTGATTACAGTTCAAAGCAAGACCACGTTAACGATCGATATATAAGATCAGCCACGTTCAGCAATGACTCAAATTAAACCAAATAAAAAGGATGCTGTTCGTCATAATGTCAATATAGATAGTTCCGTTTTAGTTAGATTATCCACTATCATTTCGTCTCATGATAAGACAGAGCTCACAAAGTTCATCCAAAGCGGATTATTGCTAAAAGTATTGACTAACTGGTCGTATTTTGCATCTATTAATGACCATAGTCAATTTACGGACATATCTATCAAGTTATCGAAGGTTTCCAATTTGATCCAAGACTATAATACAAGCGACTTAAAACCTTTATTGGTAGACTTCTATCAAAACATATTGAACAATGACTTGAAATATGTGTATAGAGGATTAAATAGTGGTAAACCTTTATTAGCAAACTCAATGTTGAATATTTTGAGTAACTTAATTAGCTTTGATAATGGATTAACCAATGAGTTTTTGGATAAGTTTGATATGACTTTGTCAACATTACCTAAATTATTGGTGCCATCTAAGATAGACATGGAAAAATTTAGCCAGTTTAGAGACAAGCCTGATAACACTCATCTGTTAATAAGATACAATTTTATTAACTTCTGGATTAATTTAAATTCTAAGGTTTCCAGTTTTATAAGAAAAGATTTACTAACTAATAATCACAAAATTATGAATAACCTTTGGAAATATATGTTCGAAATTGATTCAGTGCCAGTGTTATTAAGTATTTTTGAGTTTATCGACTCTAAAATATTAGACGAATCGAACTTCAAGAAGTCAACCAAGTGTAAAATTTTGAACGAGAACTTTATTTTTAAAATTCAACTCATATTCAACAGATTGGGTGATATAAACAATGATGAGTTTACTAAGTCTTTTATTAATTTATTGACGAAACTTTCTACTGATTTCGTTAATGGTTTGAATTATCCTAATTTTAAACTCTGGCAATTGTCCATAGATAATGGTATTTCGATAAACATCAACAACAAGTCCTTCAGAATTAATAATAAATTGATATATACAACTTTGACCAGTATGAAGCCATGGGAATCTCATGTTCAGTTACAATTAGTAAAAAATATATTATCTGCAAATATAGAGTTAGTTCCACCTTATATGAATTGGTTGATACAGAATGGTGGTGGATACCACGATCCTTCACTTACATCTTGGTGGATAGGGCACACTTTACTTTTCAAAGAAATTCTCACCTTGCCAACCCCTAGTCTTTCATCTGAAGCAAAAATAAATAACAAGATTGTACTAGAAAATATCAGTTTGGCGCCGTTGTCAAAAAATTCACTAAATAAGTGCCTTGAATCGAAACATTATTTAATTTTACAATTGTCTTGTCAGTTAATAATGTTCATGTTGATCAAGTTAAACAAGGTGTTATCTTCCAATTTCTTTACTCATAATAATAATGCCAATAAGCAAGAATTGATCGAGTTGGTCTTTAATAACTTGCCAGATTTCAATCTTTTGGTTCAAGTTTTACTTACAGTTAACAAAACATTTCCAGAAAAGAATGATATGAAGTTGCTCAAAATAACTTTGACAATGACCATAAATCAATATCAATTAATATTTCCATCTTCGTCTCAAACTTTAAACAAGTTTGTCAGTAATGAAATTAACGAATTTATTAATGACAATCAAGCATTGCATAGTTCTGGATATAACTTATCATTGTTAGACAATTACCTCTCGATCCAATCCAATCAGCAACAAGAAAACGACTTGAAATGGTGGAACAGAACAAATAGTGGTAATTCTTTTTTCACCTGTTTGATTAAGCTTTCAACAAGCAGCAAGATTGATGAATCTTTTATTTGGAAATTTTACAGATTATTAAACAAGCTAACTGAAAACACCATAATTTTCAATAATGATTTAATTATATCTCCTATATTAGCATTGATTCATCTGTTTAAAAACTCAACACCATCTCCTAAAATTTGGAACTTATTGGATGAAGTTATTTCTAGATCAGTTAAGTCACCGTATAAATATCTTGACTTGTCTCATACAAAATTTAGCGACGTGAGTTTATTTACTGTTGTACTATTCGAACAATTTAAATTCATTCTCAATGACTCCGCTATTAACCAGAAAGAATTAGAAAAAATCATTGAATGGTTGTTTAACTTTTTGAAGTATGAACTTGTTATTGGTGAGCCAAAGGAAGCTATTCATACTTTGCTTCAAGAATATATGAAGACTGACCAAAGATTTAAGGATGCTGTAAACCGCAACCAATTGATACAGACGATAAATTTCACAGATACAGAACAAGTAAAGGAGGATTCTTCTTATTTAGAATTACTTATTAATACGTCAAATGTCAATTTGCTTTCAAAAGCGAACGTTCTATATAAAAGATTTCCAATCTCCAATTTTGATTTTGCAGGGTTGTTTACAAGATTAAAATTGATTATTCATGATGAAAAATTAAAAAATGTTGATGATATTCTTATTGATTTGGTTTCTAAACTAGGTAACTATTTAGTTACGGTAGTCCCAGAAGATTTATCAATGGTTAAATTCATTCTTGCAAAAAAGTTTTGGCAAGATCTAATTATTGGCCCACAGATTGATTTGACTGTTCAATTACCAAAGAGAGTTCTATTTGTTGGAAATTTGCTTAAGGAAGTATTTCAGCAATTACCTCAAGAGTGCTTTGATATGAATAATTCCGAATACCTGAATTTTAATGAGTTCAACTTATTATTCTTCAATTTATTCGGATACTCTGAAACAATACCCTTCGAGAATCAAAATTTTATCGGACAGTTCAATTGGGTGCTTGCGAACGATCA
Source organism: Debaryomyces subglobosus (assembly GCA_003708965.2). NCBI lineage: Eukaryota > Fungi > Ascomycota > Pichiomycetes > Serinales > Debaryomycetaceae > Debaryomyces > Debaryomyces subglobosus. Next base: position 716,291 of record PPOW02000004.1, on the reverse strand, counting down.
AATTATCAAATTAATTAATACGATTGAATCCAAGAACCCTTTACTCGTTATTAGGTTGTATGAAGTGTCAATGCAAAGATCAATCTCAATGAGTTTTGATAACTTTGATAATTTACTCGGTCTAAAATTGAATGAACTGGACGAATATGAAATTCAAAAGAAAAAGATATTGAGCAACTTGATTGAGTCGAACTTAGTGTTTTTCGAGAATGATGAGTTGTTCAGGCAAATTGATATTATTTTGCAAAACGAATCAAACTATTATTTATTGAAATCGTTTATTAATACTGAAGATTTAATTAAAAAGAATGAAATAACATATTATTTGATTGAGAAGTCGAAAGCAGGGTTAATAAAAGATGAATTCCTTTTGTGCTTCATCGGTTATTCAATTTCTTTATCATTATCATTCTCAGACTTGGAAGACCAAAAGCTTTTGGACTTTTTGAACAAGGTTACTGGAATAGCATTGAGATTTTTAACTGAAGGAAACTTTGAATCTAAATTAAGCTGGAACAAGTTACTAAGTATTTTGGCCACTAGCGTGAATAGCAATTCTATTTCCACTGAACAAAAACTGCATTTGACAAACCAAGCTTTTACGTATATTGAGGTAAATGGTTTTAAAAAGAGTTTGATTCCAGAATTCGGAAATTTAATTTATCAGATGATTAAATCTACTGCAGACTTGAACGATGAAGTGAGGTTATGGTTACATAAGTCTATGCTATTTGTTACAAAGAAATTTGCTGAAACCAGTGAATTATCTGAGAACTTCCTTAAGTTTTTGAATGAAATCAAGAATATTATTAGATTAGTACCTTCAGTGTCGTCTTCTATTTGGGAATTAGTTCCAGTCGCTGTAATTAACACTCAATTAGAAGTGATATTAAATCACAAAGACTGGGTTTTGGATTCCAATGTTTTAGAATTTGTGAATTGCATACTAATGAGTGTCAAAAATATCAAACAAGTTCAGTATGAAAAATTGTTGCAAATATTTGCTAACAATGAATTTAACATATTGAATAGCTTACCATCGGGTAAAGATATGCGTTTGAGATTTGAGTCAGCCTTAATTTTATCAAACTTGTTTTTTATGAATCCAAGTAAAAATTCTACTTCTGTTTTATTAGAGAAGTTAGTGTTATTATACTTGGGTTCTATTAGACTGGAAGATCTCCTTATAAAATCGATCCTTATTAAAATCGAAGCTAATTTGATGAAGTCTTGGATAAGCTTAATTCTGAATTGGGAAGTTTCGGAAGAAACTTTGAGTCATGATATTGAGCTAATTGGCGAAGAAAGATTGATATTGAAGGATAAAAAGACGTTAGCGATATCTTTAAACAAGAATTTTATCAGGAACTCAATTAAGAATGGAGGTTCCAACTGTGTTGTTTCAACTTTACCAGCTAGCTTATTTAATTTTCACTCGAACAAGGTCGATTTCAGAAATGTTTGGGAAGAGGCTGAATCCTTTTATGAAATTAATTCAGCTCGTATAGAGCAAGAATATCAGAAAACAATTTATGATGCAGAATTTCTTATGATGTTGATAGTTAACAATCATGAATTAGTTCAAGTGGACAGTAATGAGGAAGATGGTGAGACGAAAATAAAGTTTGAAATAAAAAACTTGATTGATTCTAATTTATTACAATTCATCGTTGTAAGCTTATCCAATTCATCTGAATTAATTCAAAATATTTCGAAGGCTTTAATAAGCAGCATATTGAAATCACTTGATAGTAATGATAGCTTCAAAGATACTAACCTTTACAAAGTCTACTTATCGAACATCCTCTATACGTTAAGAACTTCAGAAAATGAGATTTCTCCTTTAATTTGGTACTTTTATAGTAGCTTGATCTTAATCTTGTCCAATCCGGGCCATTTCTTGTATGAGAGATCTTTCCGCTATATTTTATCAAACCCAATTATAAAGAAGCATGATATTCCTTTATTCGCTCCAATATCAATGTCGAATACTAACGATTTAGAATTCGAGAACGATGAATCTCATTACAAGCAAATAACGTGGTTAATTCAGAATTTTATTGATGGTACTCAAGAAGTTGCAGACTTGAACATATTGAAAGTAAGAGGAGTTATCGAGTGGGTTATGAATTTATTAAACTCCCCATTCATCACCACGAACATCAAATCGCTAATTTTAACTCTTATATATACTGTCCAAAAAGTTGACCAAGGCTCTGATATGTTGATTACGAAATATGCTATCTTGACTAATTTAGAGCAGTTTCAACAGAAATATAATAGTGAATTGACTACTGGAGAAGAAAAGGCGAAATTAATTAACGAACAATTGAAATTGAATATAGATGAAATTTCAGTTCGATTCGGTGTGAGTGTCGGATCTCACAAAAGAATAAGGACATGGACGAGCGGCGACTTACCTAGCTATGTAAAGAGGATTCACAAATCTTAGTTACTTAAATATCTCTTGTACAATAGACAATAATTTTTCGCATTTAACGATTTTCTTAAATTCACAAAAATTGTTTCCAAATTCATTCTTCTAAACACTAGAATTTATAACATTAAAGACAGCCATGAGTGTAAGTATACAACGTAAATTCGATGAAAACAGTAGGCGAAGAAGAATTACCACTAACGTAAATAGCTTGGAAAAGTAGCGCACTACTCATTTGATTTAGTTCTTATCTCGATAATTTTAGCAGGTATTCATCGTAACACTGGATTGGTTTTTGATACCAGCAATTTGTCATCCGTGGATGTCCGTAGATGGTTTGGTAATTATTTAGCGTTTGGTGAGCGTTGTTACGACTCATCAGTATCTTTATTGAAAATGAGTGGTTACTTTAGACAAAAGAACCTTATAGTTGACTATGTTTCTAAAGAAGCTAACAAATACTTAAAAGAACAAACAGGAAGAGATCTAAAAGATATAAGCAAAGATCAATAGGAAAGCTTAGGGGCTTAGGTAACTGCAATCATAAATTTGTTTTCTCTTTGTCAGTGCTTTCGTAAATGTTATGTGTTCTGGGATTAGATAGTTTGATATTTTGGTATATTTGCTCGTTAATCCAAAATTCGAGTATTAATGTTATTTATTGTTTATTGTTGTATAATTAAGTAAATATATCTAGTCAGCAGAATAAATGATGAAGTTGAAGTTGTAATCAGTAAATAGTACAAATCATCACTCAGCGAGAAAGTTCACATCTGGGGTGCTTGTATATTCTTTTTTTTGTAATTATAATAATATAGGTATGTCTAAGAAATTTCATAGATCAAGTCATTAGCTCTATTATCTGTTGATGGGAGGCTAATCAGTAGGATCTAAAATCAATTTGTATCTAATATCGAAATGATAAAAATTCACTGAGATGAGAGATACATACAACTATTTTCTAAATCAGTTTACTAACTTTGACCTAGGGAAGAATGTCGATGAGTGATTCAGTACAGAATCAATTGGTGGAATCATTCAAAAATGCAATCAATTTAGAATTGCAGTCAGATTTATTGTTGACAAATTCCTACTTGACGTCCTATTCACCAAAGAAGTTGAACAAATTAGGGTTGGCAGTAATTAACTTGATTGTAACAAATGTCAAGAATGGCCTTGGCGGTAAGACAATAATAGAATTAGAAATAGACCCTGCCTTGAAATCAAATGAGACTGAAATCCAAATGGGATCACTAAGAGTTGGAGATATAATAAAACTAGATAAGATGAGTAATGCTAATACATCAGAAACTGTTCAAGCAAAAAAGGCACAAGATAATTCTTCTAAAAAGAAAAAGGGTAATGATGAAGAGGAAAACCGTCAAGATGAATCTTTAGATGCTGTGCTTATAAAAATCAACTCAAATGCAATCACTATCTCAATTGAAGAGGACTACCCTGAAGAAAAGGTTCTAAGTTTGTACAACAATACTTCAAATGACAATGTTCGAATGTGGATTGTAAAATTGAGTAACTCAATTACTTACAAAAGGATGACAAGCTCCATGAACAAGCTAGCTGAATTATCACCTTCTAATAAAAGTGAAATAATTCAATACTTACTCGGGGAGTCACAGTATGCCAGGAAAAGCACAGGAAAGTCCTTAAAAGATAAGCAGTTTTTCAACCCCAGTTTAAACTCTTCCCAAAAAGAAGCAATAAACTTTGCTATCCATGAGTCTGCCATAACGATTATCCACGGACCGCCCGGAACAGGTAAAACGTATACATTAATAGAGTTAATCAAACAATTGACATTCAATAATAATGAAAAAGTGTTAGTATGTGGGCCATCCAACATTTCAGTTGATACCATCTTGGAAAGATTATCACCGATCTTTAATGAGGAGGAGGAGGAGACGGATAAAAAGAAAATTCGTAAAGGTGCCAAAAAGAATACTTCGGTTTTAAAGAACCCAGAGAAGTTAATTCGTATTGGTCATCCTGCCAGACTTCTAGGTAGTAATTTACAACATTCGCTTGATATTTTATCTAAAACTAATTACAATACTGGATCTAACGATAACAAGGAAATATTGAAAGACATAGAGAAAGATATCAGTGATACATTAGGGAAGGTAAAAAAATGTCGAAATTATGCTGAAAGGCGAGCTTTGTGGTCAGATTTGAAGACATATAAGAAAGAATTACGGATTCGGGAGCGTAAGATAGTACAAGACTTGCTAGTGGGTGCTAAGGTTATTCTTAGTACTTTACATGGCGCCGGTAGTTACGAGCTAACGTCACTATACAAAGAATCAACGTTGAACTTTGGCCCCGATCATCCCTTATTTGATACTATAATCATCGATGAGGTTTCTCAATCTCTCGAACCGCAATGCTGGATTCCCTTAGTCAACCACTTAGGATGCAAACGTTTAGTGATAGCCGGTGATAACATGCAGTTACCACCAACTGTGAAATCGAAAGATGATCTAGATGCATTAATGCATAAACTTAGAATAGATGGCCCGGTGGCGGATTTAGAACTAACCTTATTTGATAGACTTATCCGAGACCATAACGGGTCGCAATTTAAGAAGCTTTTGGACACTCAGTACCGCATGAATGAAGAAATTATGCGTTTTCCTTCGAACGAGCTTTACGACGGCCACCTCAAGGCTCACGACTCAGTCCGTTCGTTGACTCTTGAAAATTTGCCATCAGTCAAGCCTACCGATGATACTTCTATCCCATGCGTATGGTACGACACACAAGGAGGTGATTTCCCCGAGAAGGCCAGCGATGATGATTCGCATGCGATCTCTGAATCGACTGGCTCTAAGTATAACGATATGGAAGTGTTAGTGGTGGTGCAACATCTTCAGAATTTACTACAAGCAGGCATGGCCCCTGCCGATATAGGCATTATCTCCCCGTACAACGCACAGGCCTCCTTACTTAAAAAAACTCTTCAGCTGCGCCAGCTCGATGGGATCGAGGTATCGACCGTTGACGGGTTCCAGGGCCGTGAGAAGGAGGCCATAATAATTTCGCTAGTCAGATCGAATACGAATAGAGAAATAGGCTTTTTGGCAGACAGGAGACGGTTGAATGTGGCCATGACTAGACCCAAAAAGCATCTTTGCATCATTGGAGATCTAGAATTAATGGCCACAAATGGCAAAAAATACTTGAAAAATTGGTCGCAGTATGCAGAGAATGAGTATGAAATTAGATATCCCGATCTAGGTGATTATTGATCTATGATGTCGGTGTTCCTAATAGTCTCGCCACACCGTTAACTCCCGTATATCATCTGCATAGTACTTGATGAACGGAAGAGGTTTTGCGCCTAGAAAAAACGCGTATGTGCAAGATAGTTCTCGAACTCGTTCCTAACGCATAATAACAAACCACTTTATGTATTAGGTAAAAGTTAAATAGACGATTCAGGCATGCTGTGTTTGCCCCGTGTTAGTAAACATTAACACCGGCAGCCTCACACGTACTTATTATTCAATGTAGTGGCCTCAATGCACCAAAACGAGGCATTCTGTAGATCGGGTGTTTCATAGACGTTTCATAGCTTGTTTCATCTAATTCGCGTCTATAATTTCGCAATCATTTAGGTTTGCTACATATCCTTAAAAGTACCGCACCACGACGATAGGTCTCGTAATACTTAGGTTACGTACGTCTATCTTCGTACCTATGGTGCCTACGGTGCCTTTGACGTTGAAAGTTTTTCGTAAGCAAAATAATGTTTTGTACCAAGGCTTCTCGCTAAATGGTTTGAAGACGAGGATAACGAGCCTTGTAGGCGAGATCGGCTTGTAGACCATCTTAGCGATTGATTGTATAGTTAAAACCATATGAAAAGAGAAATATGATTACGTAGATGAGGCACATTAGTTAAGAACGATGAGGGTTGACTAGAAACAACAATAGAAATTTGTTTATGCATAGAACGCGAATGTTCAGTTTAGTAATTTATATAGGCTGTACCTTTTTTGTAAATATGTAAACTTAGCGGGCATAGCACTTAGTTCTAGATAAAAGTATAGCCTATCCAACCCTGTAAGGATTTTATAAAATTTTTACTCTTTATTACATCTTTTTTCCTTTTGAAGTGTTATTATAGTGCATCTGGAACTTTTCCTTCGTTTTATTATAGTATTTTTCACAGGTTCATACATCCCAAATAGTTGTATTTAAACTGTCGAAGTCCATTCATTTGTCTAATAGTTTTTGAACATTATACTTTCCTTGCTTATATTACATCGTACACTTACGCTCCCTACTTACATTCATTATGCAATTCTTAAAATTAGCTACTGCTTTATCGATCTTGTCTGTCGTTTCTGCTGAAACCGTGTACGTGACTCAAACCCATCTTACTACCATCCAAGGTGGTAATGGTCAAGCTGGTACCACCCTCTCTACCGAGGTTGCTGACCCTACTGGTGTTACCTCTGTTGCAGCTGAAGTCAAGGCTCCAAAGAGTATCTTAGGAGATGGTGAAGGTTCTACCCAATCTGCTGCTCCAACCACTTTAGTTTCCAAGACCAGCTCTGCTGCTGAGTCTGCTTCAGCTACTGAATCTGACTCTTCTAGTTCTGGTTCTGGTATCAGTGGTGTTGAAGATGAAGATTTCGCCAGCGCCATCTTGAAGGCCCACAACGATAAGAGAGCCAAACACAACGTTGACTCTTTAACTTGGGACTCAACTGTTTACAAGTATGCCCAAGACTACGCTGATCAATACGACTGTTCTGGTACCTTAACCCACTCCGGTGGTAAGTACGGTGAAAACTTGGCTCTTGGTTACAACACCGCTGAGAAGGCTGTCAATGCTTGGTACGATGAAGGTGACAACTACGATTACTCCTCTTCTTCCACTTTCGACCACTTCACCCAAATCATCTGGAAAGACACCACCAAGTTAGGTTGTGCCTACAAGGACTGTTCCTCCTCTGGTAAATACATTGTCTGTTCTTACGACCCTGCTGGTAACGTTGTCGGTGAGGGTAAGGCTAACCTTTCAAGTTAAATGAGTGGAATGGAAAAAAAAAAATAGTTTGGGTTTATTTCTACGTTCTTTAGTTATGTTTATCTTCTTTTCATGTTAAACATAGTTTGTTTTATACCAATGTTTTGTTATTAATTGCGTTTACTGTAGATCTCATCTCGTAGAAGTCCGAGTCACCATTAGTGATCTCCAGATCTTGACACAAATTATTGCCTAATTTCCCTGTTCTTTAGCAGTTGACAAATCAAGAATTTCCTTTTCCTTCATGCATCTTGTAATCCGTTAGGACGAACCTAGCCCACGCTATGAACCTTTGATCTTTAGCCCATAGACTCGTAGTAAGTCTAAATTATTAGTACCACTTTGTATACAGGAGTCAAAAGCTTAACGCTCCGGACAGATTTTTAATACTAATACTCCTTCGAGAGAAGTTAGTCATAGATAACGTCTATATTAATAGTTGAACAGTGTATATTAGATAAAAGAAATATAATGAGTGGCCAAGGCCTAGACTCTGGCAAAGGGGATACGAAGGAGTCGAAGATACCCACGGATCGTACCGATTCATCAACCACAGAGCCACAAGCCCCAGAATCAAACAAGACAGCACTGTTCGGACAAATAAAGCCTAAAAGAACGTCGCTAGCATGTATCAGATGCCGAACACGTCATATACGATGTCCAGGTGGCGATCCCTGTAAAAAATGTCTTTTAGCCAAAAGTAAATGTGAATATGTGGAAGCAGATAAGAAGATTGTGGTTTCCATGAAGTATTTGTCTAAGTTGCATGACGATATTGCCAGGCTCAAGAAAGATAATGCCATGTTAAGAAACAACCTTAAGGAAGAGGAGATCAAAAGTAGTAAAAATGGGCTGGATGTACCCAGCGCACCGTATCAAACAAACTTGTATCAACTGAATAGTCCTCAACCGTTGACAACATTCGATGATCCCAATAACCAGTCTACAATACCTACTTCGCAATATTCTACGTTTAGTAACGAAGTAATACAGCCAACTCTTGATAAGCACGGTCGTATAATAGAGTCTCGAACAGGGGAAAAAGTGTATGTTGGGTCTTCTTCAATGACATTATTTGGGTTGGAAATTCAAAATATGATACCGTCATGCACCACACCATCGTTATTCGATGAATCTAGTGATACACCCTTAGATAATTCTCCTGGCGGAAGAACATTAGACACGCCCAGCGTAGTGTCTGATAATGGTCACCGGGCAAATAAGAGGCAAACGGAGATTCTTGAAAAAGAAGGTAACGCTTACAAGATTATTCTTGCCAAAACTAATACTCGTCCGGGATTATCAATCGATTTGACATTACCGTCATACTCCTATGCTATGTTGTTGGTTGATACATTTGTAAATTATAATGATGGATGTTTCTATTTTTTCAACGAAGGGTTGGTGAAGAGATATTTAATGAACCTATACTCAGGAAAGACAGCTGAAAATAAGAAAATCATGAGAAGGAACCTTTCCCATGTGAACATATTCCCGTTGGATGAAAATGAAGCTAAAAAAATCAAAGAAGAAGACACTATTCTTGAAACGATATGGTTCTGCAAAATCTTGTTAATATTTGCAACTGGTGAGATGTACCTAGGCACCGAGTCTGATACTCATATGAAAACACATAAAGAGCAATCTGCAAGTAATATAATTAAGAGGCCTAGAAATAAAAGCAAAGAGAGCGAAAATGTTGAAGCGAAGGGCGATACGAAGACTAATTCTTTGCCAGGTTCCAAATTCTTCCACCAAGCATCTGAGTTGTTTACAGGCTTGTTTGCTTCTGGGGCAATTGATAATGTGAGAAGAGATGGAGGTGTGGAAGCAATGTTATTATACGCATTCTATTTGCAAGTAGCTGATTGCACTGTTTCGTCATACTTTTATTTCGGTATGGCATTGAGAGCTGCTTTGATTTTAGGATGGCATGTTGATGCTGATAAAGAAAATTTGAATAGATTTGAGTTAGAGCATAGAAGGAGAATCTGGTGGACCGTTTATATGTATGAAAGAATGCTTTCATCAAAGGCTGGCTTACCTCTTAGTTTCGCTGATGCAAGTGTATCTACTGAGCTACCATCAGACTTTGATATGCGCCTAGTTGATTTTCCTAAAGATGAGAAAGATGTTAGAGCGTATTACATATTTCCGCCAAACGAGTATATCAAAAATTGTGTAACAATTACTCAAATTAATGCCATAATTTTATCAGCATTATATACTAAACAACCAACTGTCAACATTTTGCCAGTTGTCTCTGATCTAGTTCACAAATTATTAAGTTGGAAGAATTCTCTCCCCGATTTCTTGAAAGTGGATTTTTCAGCTGATAACATGCATGTTTCGAGGCTTGTGGTGAATCTTATGACAGAATATTTTCAAGGTATGAATCTTGCTGTTCGTCCACTATTGTTTCATTTTGCAACGAAAAAATTGAAAGAACTACAATTCCAGAATAATAACAACAAATATGTTGATTTGACCAAGTATTCAAAAAATGTTCTAAGCTTGTTGAATAGCTCCTTTCAAGCATCCATAAGTACCATCAAATGTATCTGGTCGTTATTACCTGAAAATATGGTTGCGTTATTTGGATGGATGGATAGAGAATACTTGTTCACTTCTGCTTCGACATTAATTTTATTTAATGCATCGTTTGGTGTTCATGATGCTACGAAAGAACATTTGGATCATGCTCTTGTAATATTTACAAGAATGAAAGATTTAGGAAATTACCCAGCTGCTTTAAGGAGGGCTCAGTTATTAAAATTAATTAGCGTCTTAGATTTTAATGGTGTTATGTCGGATTTATTAGCCAAGCATGATGTTGATGATCTTTATAATGAAAACTCAATGGACTCTAATATGCCAAGTAACATGCCTTCGAGTGAAACCTTTGAGGCAGTAAAGGGATTCAGAAATGTTGGTGATATGAGCGCTACACATGCAAGCTTGAGTCAAGATAATTTGAAATTAGGTGGTGACGTGAATCCTGATCCAAAGCTTAATAATTCAGATTTCGATTTCCTACAATTTTCAAACGCTTCTTCAGCACATATGGGAAATCAGCCAAATCCTATGGATCCGACATCAGCAGATGATACACTAGGCATTAATTTACAAATGCCATCGGGTATGGGTGGAACTGGTGATATATATAATAATTCAGATTTAGCTGGTATTGAAGGTTTAACATATTTGGATGAAGAACAACAATTATGGAATGAAATCACTAATGATGCTGTGTGGTTGAATGTACCAAACACAAGTAATCAACTGAATAATGCAAGTGATTTACCTAATAAAGCTACCGGACAACCAAGTAGCACGGAATTTAATGGTCCACTACATGGCTTTGATTCGAATTCCAGATTGTTTGGTGGCCTGTCAGCAAGTAATTTTGCTAATTTGTCAGGCGGGTATAGTGATATAATAAACCAAGAGTTTCAAGATATAATGGGCGAATAATTTAATGGGGATCAGTGTTAAGTAAATTAGTATTTTAACAGTTTTGTTTATAGAGTTTAATACTTCAATTTTAACGTTTAAAAAGGTAAATGTAGCTACTTTTACAAAATTTTCTATTAAGTCAGTAATTATACAAATAGTAAATATACACACATATATATATATAAATTAAAATTAGAAGAAATCCAAATTTGAAGTATCATTCAAAGGCTGGGCATTATTATTAGATGGCGTACTGTTCATCTGTTGCAAGATTTGTTGTGGAGATATTCCTTGCATGGAAGGCTGTTGTGGTTGCAGTTGTTGACCCATATTTATATTAGCGAAGTTATTGTTAGTAACTTGCGGATTGTAATTTGATGGTATATGCTGCTGAGGTTGTTGTCGGCCTTGTGGAAGCTGCAGCTGTTGCATGAAATTTTGAGGTATATCTTTTGGTCCCATATTTTGAAAATTATTACTTGCTACATTATTAAGCATCGAGCTGTTCACCATTGCTGGAGAAGGCTGTATTTGTTGTGGTATTTGTGGGCTATTGAATTGGGGTTGAGCAGACTGTGATGCTGAAGGAGGTTGCTGTGCATTTGGTTGTCCCTGGGACTGCTTCCTCATTTGATTGATCTTCACTTTCAAAAACTGAAGAGCCTCAGGGTATAAGTCTTGCAATTTATTGTACATCTGTTGCAATTCTGGCATATCTTGAGGTGCAGACATAATAATGGGGAATTGTGCTCTATTCGTTGGAGTTGGTTGATTTGGATCAGTATGATATTTTTCGTGGAGATATGATAAAACAGAAAGGTTACAATGTATTCTTCGAGTACAGTTTTGATACAGTTCCAATATGGTCTGTTTATTCTGTGGTGGAATTTGTTGCATCGTCTGTTGGTTCGTTAAAACATTCACATAAATATTAATCGCCTTTTTCATAAGTTGTGCATTTATAAGCAAGAGACACGTTACACGTTCTCTATCAAGATCAAGCGGGTTCCTTTTATCAGGGATCGAACTCATCTTTTAACCATATATTTTGTAAGTACTTGAATTATTGATGTTATCAACTTCATTTTTCATTTCTTAAAAAAACATAATACACACGTGATCTTCTTTCAATAACAGTACTACAGAGCTTTAGTAATATAATTATGTATTTAAAAGGATGGAAATGTCATGATAGAGCTAGAAATGAAGAGAAATAATAACTAGTAATCTATAATTTTTCAGTCAATTCAGGAACTGCTTCATTGATGTCAGCGACTAAACCAATATCCGCAACATTGAAGATTGGAGCTTCAGGGTCCTTGTTAATGGCAACAATTGTCTTAGCATCCTTCATACCAGCCAAGTGTTGGATGGCACCAGAGATACCAACAGCAACATATAATTCTGGTGCAACGATCTTACCAGTTTGACCAACTTGTAATGAATTATCACAGAAACCAGAATCAACTGCAACTCTTGAAGCACCAACAGCAGCGTTCAATTTCGATGCCAATGGTTCAATCAACTTTTCAAAGGTTTCCTTGTTCTTTAAACCACGACCACCGGAAACAACTCTGGTAGCAGAACCCAATTCAGGTCTTTCAGATGTCACCAAGTCTTCCTTTACGAACTCGGTTCTGTTATTAGATTCACTGGATTGGGTGTATTCTTCGATAGGGGTTGAGCCATCACCGGTCAATTCAACTGGAGGGAAAGCGGATGCTCTAACAGAAGCAAGGATGACCTTTTCGTTTGACTTGACGGTAGCCAACGCATTACCAGCGTAGATTGGTCTGACAAAAGTATTTTCAGACTCAACTTTAAGGATATCAGAAACTGGCTGGATATCCATTAATGCTCCCACTCTGGGTAAAACAGACTTTCCCACGGCCGATGCTGGGGTGATGAAATGCGTGTAATCGGATGACTCCAATACTTCCTTGATCAATGGAGACAATTCTTCAGCCAAGTAATGGTCGTAGTTACTACTTTTTGACACTAAAATCTTCGAAATACCAGGGATCTTGGCTACGTCTGAAGCAATAGCATTACCTTCAGTACCAGCCAATAATGCTGTAATTGGTTTACCTATTTGCGTAGCAGCACTAATAGCTGAAAGCGAGGCTGGTGAGATTTTGGAGCCGGACGACTCGATGAAAGCAAGTGTATCCAATGAAACCCTTGTGCTTGAAAAGAATCTTCTACTAATTGAACTGCGTAACATGATATAACCTGATATATTAGGAGTCTCTTGTACGATAAGATTCTCTATATTTATGTCCCAGTTTTTGTTCATAGTTCGAAAATTTCGACTCTTTCACGTGATACGGCCGGTTTCGGAGACCACTTATCTGACTACAAAACATACCTACTGGTATCGTTACAACGAGTCCAACTAAGCCTACTGCGGACTTATGATGATCAAGGCTCCTGGGAAAAATGATCATGTAAAAATCTTGTTTTTCAACAAGATAGTGTCGTGAAATCAATTTTCGATGGAAACAGAGTACGGAAAAGCGTCTTTTGAACTGCAAAATGCTTTGAAACACAAGGAAGATATCTAAAGAAATCGATCTTACAGGTATATGAATACTCTATATTGAGCCAAATTCACCTTTATCTAATCTTCTTGAATTTTTCTTCTTGAAGGTCCGAGTACAAAGTTTGTGAGACACAGATATGTTCAAATGAGAACCAGCTTACAATAACACCAGATATTGAATTGGATGTCACTTTTTGGACTATCATCTAAGACTGGTTTTATTCATCATATAGACGCCGACTTCTTACTCAATTATATTAGCATTGAAAAGGATGCAAATAGGGTCTTATGTTTTATTGTATACAGTAGGTCTTTTTCTCACGTGGGGTTAGATACTCGAATCAAAACGCAGATATATGTTGATGATAATCATACTGATAAGGAAGGATATTTCATGATTAATTACTCAAAATAGCATGCATAAGCCTGATAACCCGGTATCAAAGATGCAAACATCACCTTCGAGAGCAAACACTAAAAGTGACCCTAATATGAGACGAGCAACTAGTCAGTCACCTAGCGTGAGGCACATTTCACATAGAAAAGTAAATACGTTAGAGAGAAAACCACTTCTTGATAGAGCTAATTCGGATATCGCAGATTACCAGGCTAGTTTAAGTATGCCCGTCGGAAGAAATTTGGTTCTGTCAGATATATATCGTGATGATGTGGATTCGATTGTATACAATAATGGTGCTTCTGATACTAGTGGTAATGAAGGATACAAAAGGTCATCTTTGACTCGTGCTGTGACTAATGATGACATGCATAGTACACGGAGTGATTATTTGATGGGAATGAATCTTAATCGAGAGGATTTAAGCTGGAAGGTCATTTTACCCTACTACTTACCATTTTTGTCGTGGATCAATCATTATTGTCCATCCTTCTTTGTGGGGGATTTAGTAGCGGGTCTTTCGTTGGTCTTTTTCCAATTACCTTTGTCGCTTTCGTATGCTACCTCGTTGGCTCATGTTCCTGTAATATGTGGATTATATTCGCTTGCAATATCCCCATTAGTGTATATGGTATTTGGAAGCGTGCCGCAAATGATCGTGGGTCCTGAAGCAGCTATCCTGTTGATCGTGGGACAAGCTGTCGAGCCATTATTGCACCATTTTAAAAAGAAACATTCAGAAAAACTAGATCCAGTCGACTTAGTCGTTGCTATTACCTTCATCAGCGGAGCCAGTCTCTTAGGATTTGGATTGGGTAGATTTGGTTTTTTGGATAATGTATTAAGTGCATCCTTATTAAAGGGTTTTATCAGCGGAGTTGGCATAGTTATGGCAATTAATTCGACAATCGTGATGTTAGGATTAACTGAATTGTTGCAAGAAATCACTGAAGATCCATCAAAGATGGATATCCACTCTCCATTTGATAAAATGCGGTTTTTAGTTCATCATTATAAGCAGTTTCACCCTTTGACATTCAAGATTAGTATAGTAGCATTTATTGTGATCTTGTTGTGTCGTTCCTTCAAGAACTATATGTCAAAGAAGGACTCAAACATCCTGAGAAAATGTGTATATCTTCCAGAGATATTATTTGTTGTCATTGTATCCACATGCCTTGCTGCTGTGAATAAGTGGGATGAAAAGGGTATTGAAATAATAGGAAAAGTTAATGAAGTTTCTTCATCTCAAATTTTGCATAACCCTATTGCCATGGAAAGGTGGTATCTTATAAAAAAATTGAGTACTCCTGGTTTCCTCTGTGCCATGTTAGGATTCTTCGAATCAACTACTGCACTGAAATCCTTAGGGTCGAGATATGATTTGCCTATTTCATCTAATAGGGAGTTAGTAGCATTGGGCGCTTTGAATATTTTAGTATCAATATTTGGGGGCTTGCCGGCATTCGGTGGTTATGGAAGATCCAAGATTAATGCAATCTCCGCTAAAACTACCATGCTGGGTGCTATAATGGGTCTTTGTACTATATTTACAATCTCATGTCTCTTGGATGCATTGTATTATGTTCCAAAATGTATTTTAAGTGCTATAACTGCGGTGATTGGTATTCTGTTAATAGATGAAGCACCTCATGAATTATGGTTTCATTGGAGAAGTAAAGGCTACAATGAATTGATCACATTTTTCATTACTGTCACGACCACGTTATTTTTCTCAATGGAAGCGGGTATAGCAGTTGGATTGGTATACCTGTTGATCAGAGTGATAAAACATTCAGCACTGTCCAGAATTCAAATCCTTGGACGCATCTCAGGATCCAATACCTTTGTAAACGCAGATGTATCTCATATTGTGCCAAATACTGGAATACCATACTACGATGATACTAAGCATACTGGACATCCATTGAATATATTCACCGACGATAATTTTACTCATCTAAATTTAAAGGTGATAGAGGAAATAGAAGGCTGCCTTATTGTAAAAATTCCTGAGCCTTTGACATTTACAAATACCAGTGATTTGAGAGGCCGTCTCAAGCGTGTTGAAATGTATGGTTCAACAAGAGCCCACCCTGCCCAGAAACGGACAAGAGATGTCGCAATGACGAAATATGTTGTCTTTGATCTTAATGGGATGACAGGCCTCGACTCATCGGCTGCCCAGATATTGAAAGACTTAATCAAGCGCTATACAAACAGAAATATATACTCATTTTTTGTAAGGGTAAATGAAGATGAGAAATTAAGGCATAGACTAGAGAATACTGGTATCACTAAACTATTAGCTGATGTTTTAGAATCAATTAAGTATAATGAGGCTCAAAATAACTTAATGTTCAATAAAACTAGAGATTCAAGAAAGGTTGGCGATCTACAACGCGACAATTCGGATATGAATGAACACATTGAAATCTATAATCTAACTGAAAATGCATATACCCCTTACTTTGAGCATATAAGTGATGTCTTGAAGGTAATCGATTACTACGAAATTAATAATGAATTACAATCAAGAAACGAATTCTTGGACGTTGACCAGGCTGAGAGGAGATCTAGTTTACCTTCACTCAACATTGCCTAAATTATATATAGTAGCGCCTGATTTTATATTTAATTCCAAATATATATCATATTTAGTATATATTGTAATGCATTTAATTTATTGGAGTAGGCGAAATTTAGTAAACGCGTAAATACATTGAACAAAAATTAATCTTCACTTTTGTAGATAACGACATCATTCAATCATGTCGTTAGAAGCAGAGATATCAGAACAAGGTCAGGATGATTCTCAAAGAGAATTGACCATAAAGGAAGAATATCAACTATGGAGAAAAAATTGTCGTTATATGTACGAGTTTGTAAGTGAGACTGCATTGACATGGCCATCTCTAACAATTCAGTGGTTACCAGAAAATAAGACGAATGAAGAGGAAGGCTTGATTGATTCTAAGTTGTTGTTGGGGACACATACATCGGGTGAAGATACGAATTATTTAAAACTAGCTAGTACTCAGATACCATTGTCGAGCTTAAATAATTCAGAAGAAAAGTCAAGCAAGAAGGTTACGTCCCGTATTAAAATCACCAAAAAGTTTGAAAACAACTTTGAAATAAATAGAGCTCGTTATATGCCTCAAGATCCATCCATCGTGTCCACAATTAATGGCGCAGGTGAAATTGATTTATATAATTTGAGTGGTGATAAGAAGACTTCAATTGCACATTTGACCCCCCATGAGGACAATGGTTATGGTTTATCATGGAACCCCCATAAAAAAGGGTATTTATTAACGGCCTCAGATGATAAAACAGTAATCTTGACTGACGTATCTAAGCTTGATACTACTGCACAAGTGTGCAAATTCACAACTCATAAAGATATCGTAAACGACGCTAAATGGCATCAATTCGATGAAAATTTGTTTGGGTCAGTTTCTGATGACAAGTACTTCTATCTTTTTGATATAAGAACCCCCGATGAGCCAGTTTCTAGGTTTTATCATCCAGAATCAGAGGGAATAAATTCTCTTTCTTTCTCCCCATTCTCTCAATATTTGGTGGCCACTGGTAACACCAATTCCAATATTAGTTTATTGGACACAAGAAAATTATCTACGAAGTCGGGGGTGTCCGATGGTCTACTCCATACAATGATGGGTCACTCAGATTCTATTACTAGTTTGGAATTTTCTCCCCACAAGGATGGAATGCTTGCGTCTGGTTCGCAAGATCGCCGTCTTATTTTGTGGGATTTATTCAAAATCGGTGAAGAGCAAGCCCAAGAAGATGCCGAAGATGGCTGTCCAGAGTTGTTCATGATGCATGCTGGTCATACTGGCGCAGTAACAGATTTAAGTTGGTGTCCTTACAAAGACTGGACCATTGGTTCTGTGGCCGATGATAATATTGTTCACTTATGGGAAATCGGCAAGACTCTACTCAACTCCGAGAAGGGAATTGAGTTGAAGGATACTGATTTAGAATAGAATATCTAGTTTATAGGTTTAAAAATTATGTACTATATACTATTGGGACATTACGACATTGGATCAATGTCGTATCTTTGACAGCACAATGTCGCGTGCTTGCCTTTGACTGATTCGTCTAGGTAAAATGATACAGACTCAAGTCAAAGACATTAATCAGCAGTCAACGATTCAAACTGGGTCTTAAATACAATATGTCTGATTTCCCACCTAACTTGTCTATAAGGCCTTTAACTATTGAGGACCTTGATCAATGCGTTCGCTTAGAAAACCGAGGATTTCCAGAATCCGAAAGATGTTCGCCGGAGAAATTTAAATATAGATTAACTACATGTCCAGAGTTATGCTCAGGTTTGTTTATTAGAGAATATATTCCAAAGTATAATGCTATTAATTTGCCTGAAGTTGCTAAGCAAAAAGAGAAGGAAATTGCTCCAGAAGAGACTGAAGATGAGAACCTTGATGAATTACCGTACGAATCGTCAGTCGTCCAAGAAACTTTAATTGGACATATAATTGCAACTAAGACTTATTCTTCTACCATAACGAAATCAAGCATGGAAGTATCGTCTAATGAAGATCCAACAGCCGGGCATTTTGAACATTCAAGATTCGTTGGTATCCACGCGTTGGTCATAGATCCAGAATGGCAAGGAAAGAACTTAGGTACCTTATTGATGCATGACTACATTCAAAAATTATCGAATCAGGATTTGGGTGATAAGGTTATCATTATTGCACACAAAGAATTGGTTCCTTTCTATGAGAAAATAGGATTCCATAATTTGGGTGAAAGTGAATGCAAATTTGCTAATACAAAGTGGTTTGACCTCGCTATTGATTTAGTTCCTGAACAGGATGATTAAGCGTAATGAATTTACAATAATTATTTGCAATATGGTCCATAAAGTTCTATAAAATCATTATTTAGTTGTATTTATACTTAATAACGCCTTTTTACGTACAATTAGTCTATCTTACAAATCCAAATTATAATTGAATTGCTTACTATGTTACTATGTAAGAATTGCTCTTCCGAATCGTAAATTATGCAAATAGACAACGGCTTGTTGTTCTCTTCCGACCTTCCATTGTTAAATTGTGACTGAACTTCGCTTTGATTGATACATCTCGCGACAAGTTTTTTTCAAAGTTAAGATATAATGACGATATAACAAAGTTCTGATTCACTATGTTTGAAGTGCCTAAACCTATAAAGAAGGTGTTTGACACCTTTCCATTGTACACATATAATCCTATTCCTAATACCACTCCTTCGAATATTCAATCTATCGAATCTAACAAATTTTACTTCACATCTAGCAATAACCAATCCATAGAGAATGCATGCTTTACTTTAGGAGTACATAACATATATCTGGTAAAGACAACTAATGGAGAAAAGAAAATACCATCAGACCCTATTTCCTTGGGCCATTCATTAATTTTATGTCATAAAAATAACCTTCATTTACCGACTTGTGGTGATAAAGGTTTTAAATCCAAGCATTCAATAATGAAATTATCGTATCATGCATCACCGGATAATCAATTACCAATACTCATTGAGGATGATCTCAAGACACAAACCCGTAATATTAGATCTGCATTATCAATGAATCAATCTGTTAAGGTGAATAACAAGTTTTCTGAGAATCCCCTGGCTCGTATAATTAACGAATTAGTGGATACAGAACTTGCTGATTTATGGATATTATGTCTCTTGAGTGACTTGACAAGCTCCAACCCTTTTGTGTTTAACAAATTGTTCAGATTAGATGAAGAAATTACGAACTCAACTTTCACTAATAAGATCACAATTATGTCGATTTTGAATGAAATTCCTAAATGGGGTTCATTTAAAACAAGATACTCATACTTATTCGACCATTCTAGAACAAAATCGTTAATTAATATACCCCTGAGATTACACTCGGAGGATATATTGGAAGTATTTGCTAATACAAATAACGAATCTATCAGAAAGGCTTACAATGACAAATTGAAAGAATTTGAAATAAATTTAGAATTATTAATTGATTATATAGAAAATAATGAATCAAACGAGCAAAAGAAGATTATTGAGTTGAAGTTGGTTGGTTTTATTATCATTATTGATTCATTATTGGAGAATACCCAATTACATGCGGTTCTTTCCAAGAGCAAATTCCAATCATTCGTCAAACATTGCTACGAAATTATAGGTAAATATTAATTCTATTAATATACATATTGTACATAGGGTTTCATTAGCATTTTTCCCATACTTGTATAAAGCTTTCACCCAAAAACATCAATTCCCTCTCGCAGTTTTCAACTTCTAAATCTCTTATTGTAACCCATTGGTCTGTTTTCTGGTCTTTACATAAATCAACAGACCACAGGTGTTTATCATCACCATGATCTAATTTAATTCCTGGTATTAAATCGTGCTTAATGCTAGATATGAGTTTATATCTTATTGATTCATCTCCTTGATCGAGCACATATGGAGACATGTCTATAACCGACGGAAATTTTACCACTGTTGGATTACCTCTAGAATTTTCGTCATCATTATCTAAGCCTCTATCAATATGAAAAATTAGGTAAGGCGGTAATGGTTTCACCAACTGATAGACTTTTAATTCCGAACGAGAAACCTGCACTTTCGTCTTTCCATCATATTTCTCAAGAAGCAGTTCTATGGAGACTTGAGGAATTTGTGACGTGTGTTCTCCTTGATTAGATATCCCTTGGAATAAAGAGTTTCCGGGCAAATCTAATGATAACACCCAATATTTCAGGATGTTTGTAATTCTATCTTTGTTCTGAATCTTAAAATCTACTTTGTTAGTTAACTCATTTGTTGTTGCGGTTATTGGAATAGTAGAAACTTGAATCAGTCCCTGGAATGATTTAGAAAATATAGTAGAACTGCTCTTAGTACTTTTGATTAGCTGAATATGTAGTTGGTTCAAAAGCCAAATCAAAAATGCCTTCGGTGATTTTTGCTCAGCAATTCCGAATTTCTTCTTAGATACACCAGAAATATATTGCAAAAGTTCATGAGGCGATATATGACTTTTGAACAAATGCCTTGACCATATTTTTCTCACCAATAATCCAAAAAGATTATTCAATTGGGATTTTCTTATGATTCGATCATTAAGATCTGATTTCTCTGGTAGTGTTAAACTAAGATAGAAATCTCTGATCGGAGGTACATGACTTAAAACTTGAAATATGACATTGAAGTAGTCATTGGCAGAGATGCTGTTTAGTCCAATAAATCCAACCACATAAGGTTTATGGTTTAAATCGTGTCCAATTTGTACTTTTTTATTAAGATCTTGTATTTCAGACTTTGAATACACGGGATTCAAAAGTAACCTAATGTCCTGTAAATTTTTCAATGTCTTTTGTGACTTTAATTCATAATTATCAGGTAAAATATATGTTTTAGCTGTTTCCAAGTTAATAAAAACTCTATGGTTATCATTCACAGAATGCAAATAGGCATGAGATGATTTCGAACGACCTTGAAAAAATTTACCACAAACCAAGCAGCAATATACATTAACATTTGATAATGATACCAGACAAACTTTTTCAAAATCAAAGTCTAGTAAGTTTCTATTAACCGTATCTAAACAAAATCCATCATCGTAGGCAGATTCATCATGCAGCTGTGGATTCTGTAAAAGGTATTGGGGCAAGTCTTCATCATCAGAACTATCAGTTTCAATGTTTTTGTCAGTCTTTTGTTTTTTTATCTGTCTATCAGTTTCATAGTCGTCTGTAGCAGACATCCTTGTTCATCTATAACACATGGTTAGTGAGTCTTGCAAATACAACTATTTTAGGCTACTTTTATTACACAAAATCACAATAGTACATACATAGACTTAATCTATTTTACTATATTATACGATGTAAAACTAATGAATAGCTAAACTATTAATATTTCCTGTTAATAAAGAAGTAATATTTTCTTCGATGGCCGTCTCAGCGGTATCGGATAAGTGCTTCTTTGGATCTTGTTTACCAACATATCTGGTTTTCAATTGTTCCTCCAGCAATTCTTTCTCTTCTTTTACTCTCTGGTTGTACAACTCTGCAATCTTAACCATTTGTTCAGTATTTTCTAAATTCTCGTGTTCTTTGTGATTGTAGTCCACCATCTTCAAACCAGATTGCCAGTTCTTCTTATGCAAATTTAAAAGCATATTGGTCTCATAGGATGTTTTGTGGTAATCGATATTCAATGAGTAGTAGTGACGGTTCAACCCATGGATTAATGCTTGAATGGAAGGTTTGTTTAAATGCCCGACGTTGGAAGTGGTTTGACGAGGTTCTTGGCCCATCATCAACGTGGTGGTGTCGATAGTTCTGAACGCATCAATAACAACCTTACCCTTCACGGACTGGATTGGATCCACCACAACCGCCACAGCTCTCTTATTCAACTGCTCAAATGACTGCTGTGTGTTCACATCGACAGATGATAACCAACAGCCAAACCCTGGATGTGAATGATACCATCCGACCACCATTTGATCTCTGCCCGTTTGCCTCAACATATCCATCATTTTGGTCTGGAAAACATCATCCACTGCTTCAACAGACACCCCTGTACCTGATTGTGGCATGGCAAATACATCAATCACATGAATCGTAAATTCATCAACAAACTCTCCTAACATCAATCCCATCACTTCCATTGGAACACCGGCACGTCCATGCTTCAACATCTTTAACAACGCTAATGACGATATATGTACTGTTTCAGCATTATCAATTGCAGGGCCATCTGTAGGAGGTGGTGCTCCTCCTAATCCACCACCTGATCCTAACAATCTTTGTAATCTTTCCATCGTCTATTTATTATAATTATTCCCTCAATTCAGATTTTTCAAACTTATTTTCAATCAATTACTAATTCTCTTGGTTGTCTTCTTATATTAACAACCTCTGAGCTAATGTAAACGTATATCTATAATAATATTCGAATAATCGTTTAATTTAACCACTTGGTGGCAAGCTACTGATGTTGGTGAAGTTTGAATATTGGTGGTTTTGTGACACTTTTATGGCTAATAGAATATGTGCAGGAATTATATCCAAATTTACTGTTCAAAATAGAATATTTACATGTAAGAGGAGTCAATGGTCTGTTCCAAGGTGAAAAATGTACATACGGATATGCTAAAATAGATTTCGGGCATTCATGCCTTTTTTAAAAGTGATTGGAAAACCAAAATTCGGTAAAACAGTCACTAATGAAAATGTATGCCTGCGATATACGGAACCATTCCGGGCTCTCTAACCATATGAAAAGTGCCTTAAATTTTTAAGTGATTCCGTTCCCTTAATTTATTTGAAGAGTTTAGAAAGAGACTAGGAATTACTATCGCTAGCACTATATAAAGATGGTTGACTTACCTTTATCTTTGAAGGGAAAGAAATACCCAGCAAAAGAACATGCTAAGAAAGTTTGTAATCACTTCAAGTGCAAAAGCAAGACATGCTCAAAAGGCGATGTTGCATTTTTCATCAGTGGTGAAGATTTAGAATTGTATGATTACTGTGATCAAACCAAGCCTATTAGACAAAATAGATACTTTTTCTACTTGAGTGGAGTATCAATTCCTGGGTCTCATGTTTTGTATCAGTGTGGTACGGATAATTTGGTCCTTTATCTCCCCAACATTGATTTTGATGATGTTATGTGGTCCGGTATGCCAATGAGCTTAAAAGAGGCCAAGGCTAAATATGACGTGGATGAAGTCAAATATGCTTCTGACTTGACAAAGGACCTTGAAGTTTTGGCCGAATCATCGACAATTTATACTACGGACATCAATAAATTCAACCAGCAATACGGACAGTTTTTAACTGATAAGGATGAAGACTTTTTTTTTGCGTTGGATGAATCTAGATTACTCAAGGATTCATATGAGCTTGAATTAATGCGTCACGCGGCTTCGATTACTGATAAGTGCCATTTAGCTGTCATGTCTGCCATTCCTATCGAAACGAATGAAACCCATATACATGCAGAATTTATGTACCATGCTCTCAGACAAGGTTCCAAGTACCAATCTTATGACCCTGTCTGCTGTAGTGGACCAAATTGTTCTACATTACACTATGTAAAGAACGATGACGAAATTGATTCCAAAAGATCGATTTTGATCGATGCAGGGGCTGAATGGGAATGCTACGCGAGTGATGTTACAAGATGTTTCCCTATCAATGGAGACTGGTCTAAGGAACACCTCGAAATCTACAATGCTGTCTTAAAGATGCAGTCTACCACCATGGAAATGATAAAGCCAGGGGCCAATTGGGACGACCTTCATTTGACTGCCCACAAAGTCATGATCGATGAATTCTTGAAATTGGGCATTTTCAACTCCAAGTTCTCTGCCCAAGAACTCTATGAATCCAAAATATCCGCTAGATTCTTTCCACATGGATTGGGCCATTTGCTAGGTATGGATACCCATGATGTTGGTGGCCGTCCAAACTACGAAGATCCAGACCCATTGTTGCAGTATTTAAGGTTGCGTAGAACTTTACAAGCAGGAATGGTCCTCACGGACGAACCTGGTATCTACTTCTCGCCATTCTTGTTAAAAGATGTCTTGGAAGACGAATCGAAGATGAAGTATATCAATAAGGATATGTTGGACAAATACTGGTACATTGGAGGTGTGAGAATCGAGGACGACTTATTAGTCACCGAATCAGGCTACGAAAATTTCACCAATATTACCTCTGATCCTAAAGAAATCTCCAAGATTGTTAAGCAAGGTTTGTCTAGAGGTAAAGATGCATTCCATAATGTTATATAGGTAGTTAATAGTAATGTAGTTTGCATTGTTATTAAAAGTCACGTGCGTGTCTCAATGAGAAGCAATCACCAAAATCAATCGATATAGGGTACAAAGAAGTTATATCCCATGATTGATCTCTATATTTAAAGTTATTGTATCGATTGATAGATTAGTTAGGTCAATTTAATAGATATTCAAGTTATAATGGATGAAAACTACGACGTTATTGTGTTAGGTACCGGGTTAACTGAGTGTATTCTTTCAGGAGTGTTATCAGTTGAAGGAAAGAAAGTGTTACACATTGACCGTCAGGATTTCTACGGTGGAGAGTCTGCATCTTTGAACTTGTCGCAGTTGTACTCTAAGTTCAAGCCCACTGCTCAAAAGCCAGAATTAAAGGGTAGAGATCGTGACTGGTGTGTTGACTTGATCCCAAAATTTTTAATGGCGAATGGAGAATTAACCAATATTTTGGTACACACTGATGTCACTAGATACATTGAATTTAAGCAAATTGGAGGAAGTTACGTGTATAGAAATGGACGTATCGCCAAGGTTCCTTCTAACGAAATGGAAGCAGTTAGAAGTTCATTGATGGGTATATTCGAAAAGAGGAGAATGAAGAGATTTTTAGAATTCATTGCCAATTACAAGGAAGAAGAGCCAAAGACCCACCAAGGATTGAACTTGGATTCCAACACCATGAATGATGTCTACAATCATTTTGGATTAGAGAACGGTACCAAAGATTTCATTGGTCATGCCATGGCATTGTGGTCGAATGATGACTACTTGAATGAGGTTGCAAGACCAACTTACGACAGAATTATCTTGTATGTTCAATCTGTGGCTAAATACGGTAAATCCCCATATATTTATCCATTGTATGGTTTAGGAGAATTGCCACAAGGGTTTGCTAGGTTATCCGCAATTTACGGTGGTACATATATGTTAGACACACCTATTGATGAAGTTTTGTACACTGACGATAAAAAGTTTGCCGGTGTCAAGACAAAGGAAGGTACTGCAAAGGCTCCGATCGTAATTGCTGACCCAACTTACTTTCCAGAAAAGGTCAAGAAGACTGGAAGTAAAGTCATTAGAGCCATGTGTATTATGGACCACCCTCTTCCAAACACTAATGACTTAGATTCAGTCCAATTAATCATTCCTCAAAACCAGATTGGCCGTAAGAATGACATTTACATCACTGTTTTGTCCGATGTCCATTGTGTTGTTCCAAAGGGTTACTATTTGGCAATTGTTTCCACTATCATTGAAACAGAACAACCTCATGTTGAATTAGAGCCGGCATTCAAATTATTGGGTCCTAGATTAGATACTTTAATGGGCATCGCTGAATTATATGAACCCTTAGAAGACGGTACCTCCGATGGAATTTACTTATCCAAGAGTTATGACTCCACTTCTCATTTTGAAAGTACTACAGATGACGTCAAAGATTTATATTTCAGAGTCATGGGTAAGCCTTTGGTCTTAAAGAAGAGACCAAATGCTGAAGAAGAGGAGGCCTTAAACGGTCTTGAATAAATGTAACATCTATATTTCTGTGTATTTGTTTCGTTTAATTGCTCTACCACATCTTTTATTAAGGAATGTATACGAATTCAAAGAACTGAAGATTTTGATTACTGTAAGTCATATTTACTATATAAGAGTCAAAATAGCAAAATTTCACACAAAATTGAACAAACTATAAAAATTCTTCTCTAATCTCTACTCCTGTTTTACGAACACTCAATGAACACAATGAATACAACATAGGAATACCTCCTTTCTTTTGAAGGATTATTGATGAGCTTTGGTATAAAGATCTTCAAATACTCGATTAGCTGCAAATTTATGTACTGTTATTCCCGCGGTTCCAATTTCTGACTCAATCAAGACGAAATATAAAAAGGACGAAGATATGCTGAATAGAGCTAGGACAAAGATCACTAACAGAAGCAGTATTAGGCTAATGTGTTCCATAGTACCCAAAATGCATATTTGTTTGCAAACTAATAGCCGAACCACACTAATGTACATTTCTTATACATAGATTTTGTGTAATAAATACTGTGGAGCTAAATGATGAGTAATTTAACGTCCTCTACTATAAAGTGTTCTAAATTCATGAATATTATACTTTCAAGACACTAAAAAAAAGTATGACTCAATCGGACACTTCTGTCGTTTCTAGTAATTTTCGTACTGTTTCAGGAAAACCGTTAATCGTCGGAACAGGTACTGGTACTAAATGGCAATGGCTTAAAAAAGGTAGACTGGAAGAGGAAAGGACGAAATTAACCCAAGAATTGGTAGACCAATTGTTGTTAGCTTTGAACAATGGATTCTACCATATTGATACGGCTGAAATCTATACTACTCACCCGGAGGTCGCAGAAGCTGTTAAGCAAAGTGGTATTAAGAGAGAAGATTTATGGATTACCAGTAAATACAACCCCTACCGTAACATCACTGCAGCTGATGCCATAAAGCAGACGTTAGAAGAATTGGATACTGATTATCTTGATTTCTACTTGATTCACACTCCTTTTTTTGCTGATGAGTCGACATACAGCATTGAGACAGCATGGAAAGAGATCATTGATGCGAAGAAACAAGGAAAAATTAGATATATCGGGGTTTCTAACTTTACGGTGCAACATTTGGAAAGAGTTTTTAAGGTGTCAGAACCAGAGTTCTATCCTGTAGTAAACCAGATTGAATTTCACCCTTACTTGCAAGATCAAAGTGCTAATATCACTGATTACTGCAAAAAACACAATATTCTTCTTGAGGCGTATGGTCCATTGTCTCCATTATTTAGAATTCAATCAGATGAAGCCGACATTGCAGAAGATCCTTTGAGAAAGGTCATACCAAATTTGAGTGAGAAGTATCAGAAAACTGATGCCCAAATCTTGTTAAGGTACGCATTGCAAAGAGGATATTTGCCAATCACTACTTCTTCCAAGGTTCAAAGAATTAGAGAGACGTTGGCTATATACGACTTTGAATTGTCCTCTGAAGATGTTGCCTTAATTGATGAGGAAGGCTCAACCTTTCATTTCAGAAGCTTCTTCAAAGGGCAATTTGATTAAACGAGGAGAATAAATCATAGAGATAGATTATTTCATTCATATAGTAGTAATAACATTAGATATTTTTACCTACACAATTATTCTAAATTATCGAAGCAGTCTACTTCTTTCTTATTGGAATAATAAAGACGCAGCGATTTCAACATTCCCTTGACTTTGTTCAAGTGCAAATATCGCTTCTTGTTTTGAAAACCCTAAACTCACCAATTGTTTGATATCGTCTTCATTGAACTTAGAAGAAGACGGAGTACCCGTATTTTGTCGCTTCGCAGCTGCATTGGCGGCTGCTGTAGGTGCTTTTTGTTTTGCAGCTGGATCAGGAGTAGAGTTAGCTGGAACAATCGAAGATGTAACGTTATTGTTTTCAGCACTACTTGAACCAAGAGGAATACCTGGACCACCAAATGCACCAGCATTAGAACCTGCCACACCAGGTAGAAATGGATTAGTTTGAATTTCCAGCTCATGTAAAAACTTTGTTTCTATATTTCCACCAACTACCAAAACGTCTCGTTCCAAATCTAATACACACTTATGTCTCCGTAACATATCTAACCCGAATAATAAATCGACATGAGTATCAATAACTATAAATGAACATGGGATATGTGTATCAGATTCACCAATTGCAATAGGAACACTATGTATTTTACCTTCTATTTTTTGAGATCCAACACCTCTTGCTTCACCAACAAATCTTTTATCAATTAATCTTGAAATACCACATTTCTCTGCAAGTTTGGGGGAAATAATTGTTGACTGAGCACCCGAATCAACAAATGCTTGTACTAATACCCCATTAACTTTGATGTTTATATACAACATATTGACAGAAGTAAACGACTCTGGGGCGATTTCATATGCTAACTGCATATTTTCATCTATCTGTTCCTGCCTTATCATTTCTAAAATACGAGCCTGACTTTCAGGATCATCAGGATTTTCTTGTAGTCTTCTTAGCTGTTCTTGCTGCTGAGGATTATACAGTCCCGGTGTAGCTCCATTTTGAAATTGTTGCAACGAACCAATTACTGAAGTCTTAAACTCAGCAGGATTATTCAAAGTAGAATGCAATTGTGGATTGGACTGGCGGAGTTGACTATTTAATTGGGGATTACTTAAGAATTGGGTCCTCATGGCTTCAATTTGGAAATCCACAGCATTCGAATTATTCGAGTTGGCAGTAACAGAAGATCCAGATGACGCCGTGGTAGACGCTAAATTACTTTTGCCCAACAATACCAAATCATCATTACTAAGTCCCAAATCTTCTAAAGATTTATTAGAACCACTCAATTGTTTCCCGTTATGCTTCAACATCTGATCTTGTGGAGGAATATCAAATTCTGCTTGAATATATGCTTGGAAATCTTCCAATGTCATAGACTCTGATATATCTACCGATAGTATTTGATTGTTCAGTTCGTTGGATACAGTTAACCTCATTATTGTTGTTTTTAAGATATGGTGTGGTGGCAAAAGGGATACTCCGAAGTATTTATACACTTTGTAGATCTGTGAGTGGCGATATCATACTTCAACTATCACAAAACCACCTCTGTATATTAAATACACCAATATTTGCTACTTCCCTACATGATTAGAAGAATATCAGTAGTCAATACGATACAACTTTTATAATATACATGTGCTATAGAAGTACAGAATATTTTATCTGAATTTATCTATGTTGAATGTGTCTATGGGTAACTTTTTCTGTAAATTGTCAATCTGGTCACTTGTAATCAAAAGGATTCTATTCTCGCCATATTAAGCCATCGTAAAACACAAAAAGCGACACACAGTATGTAGCAAGAACAAGAATTAAAGACTTGGAATTAACATAGCTACTTGACTTCCGTTCAACAACATTTTCTTAATAATGGTTCCCTTCTGACCTTCGCCATCGAACTCCTCGACATTTTCTAACACCATATTGACATAGTCATCAAAACCTATCAAAGTTCCATGAAATTCCTTATCGTTTGTCATCAATACCTGAATTTTATGTCCGATGGACTTATCAATAATTTCCAATGGAAGAATCGTGTTTAAAGGATAATCTTCAGCCGCCGCTTGGCTGCTTGAGTTATTTGTTTCAGACATAATAAAATAAGTTAAGGACGGGCTTTGAAGCTAAATTGTACTAAACTGATAGTATATATAAGTTGTCAGTAGTTAGAACCACAATCAATGATGATGTTGATGTTAGTGAGACGCGCACGACTAACAATATTTTATAAGCTAATTGAAGTACTGGTGTGAAGTACAATCGTATTATTAGTGTACTATCAGTGTATTATACGTGTATATAGCTGTAAATTTAATATATATATTGTAGAAATTATCCACAAGAAAGCGTTATCTTGAACTTTCTAAAGCTCTGTCCGAGGAGTAGCTGTTAACAGATCTTTTTGCTTTCCATCCGTCAAAGTCAATTAATGTTTGCATACACCCCCATTCAGTTATCTTATTCTGTAACCACACCAAATTCACAGGCTTGGTCAAATAATCATTACATCCAGCTCTTAAAGCATTTTTTCTATCTACTGAAGAGTTGGATGAAGCAGTTAATGCTACGATGATCACAGGTGATCTAAAAACAGTCAAGTCCAATTTTTCGTCTTCTTTCAACTCCAATTCCTCGGAATTAGAATGTGATGCAATGAGTTCGTGCTGGGCAAAAACTCCAATTTTGTTTATCTTTTCCAAGTGACGGATTTCCTTTGTGGCTTCTATTCCGGACTTAACCGGCAATTGGATATCCATCAATACCAAATGAAACCCCCCAGTCCGCCACTTATCGACTGCTTCTTGTCCATTTTTGGCAATCTGGTATGGAATTTTGTATTTTCTTAAAAAAGCTCCCAAAATGGCTTGGTTAATGGCATTATCTTCAACAACCAAGACAGATATAGACGGCAATACCGTGTCAGTGGTAAGCTTCGACAGCTTTGAACCTTTAGATATCATTGAATTAGGCTCCTTCGCTTTCGTAATATAATCAGAATGCTTAAAGGCTTCTGGTGTGCCAGCATTTTTCTTTATGGATCTCTGCTTATTGCTGTCTTCACCACTAAGAATTTGGTCCAAGCTTATATTCTGTTTATTGGAAGATGATTCAATAGACGGCGAAGGAGATATACTTAATCTATCATCATCTTTAGCATTCGAGTTCGAGATATCCGATTTCTGATGAAGGTTTTCAGGGTCTGTATTACTTCTTTCTTCTAATTTTCTTCCCCCATTGGAATCAGCATTTTTTGAGCTTAGCTCAAAAGGCTCTGGAACCGAATGTGATTGACTATGGATTCCCATTCCAATGTTCGTTAAATTAGTACTCGAATCAGCGGGTGACTCATTAATAGGCTCTTGTCTGTTCTTTTGGACGAAATTTTCATCCAAAGAGAGCCTCTTCTTATTATGAAACGGATTAGTGGATGATGAATTTGTATTTGTAGCAAGTGAAAAATTCTTTGGTAATAACAAAACTGCCTGAGAGTTTTCATTATTATTATGACTCGCAACATTAGTGCTAGAAGATGAAGGTGACTGTAAAGGATTAGATTGGGATCGTCTGTGGATATTAGAATTGTATGATAATGGTGATTGTCTGCCATTAGTTATTGACGCCGGAGAGACAGATTTATCATGGATTGTGCTCAAGTTATGTGCAATCGGATTACTTTGATGCATATACTGCGGTTTAGGTTGATGGTATGACTGGCTAGTAGTGGAAACTTGAGATGGATTAGTAGATCGTATTTGTTGTTGTGATACTTGCGAGTACAGTCCTCTTTGGTTATAATTACTTGTAAAACCACCATTGAAGCTGCTTCTATTAGACACAGGCTCTACAAATGGAGCTTCAATTATGAAAGCTTCTTGCATTCCCATACCATTTGGATAATAAGAATCTAAAATGCTCCAAACATTCTGGTCAGATTCTAAGTTGACGTAGCTATAAGGATTTGTTTGCTGC
Source organism: Debaryomyces subglobosus (assembly GCA_003708965.2). NCBI lineage: Eukaryota > Fungi > Ascomycota > Pichiomycetes > Serinales > Debaryomycetaceae > Debaryomyces > Debaryomyces subglobosus. The sequence continues at coordinate 684,483 of PPOW02000004.1, read as the reverse complement.
TGAGATTGAGTTCCTAACGGAATACTAGCGACAGGGGATTTAACGCTTTTAAAATTATCAGGAGATGTCAGCAGGCCGGCATTAGGTGGATAAATAGTCTTCTTGTTAGCAGACAAATTTTGATTATTCGATGAAACGTTACCGATTTGCCTAGCCAGCAAATCCATTTTTATTATTAAGTCGGCTGGGTCTATTTCTCTTGCCAATGAATTAGGAAACTTATTAACGACAGCTTGCTTCAAATCATCTATTATATCATTTTGATGAATTACTATAGTGGTTGGAGTTCCTTGTGACTTCTTGACCCATACCCGGCGTGTGGTAAAAATATTGGGTGAGAACTGCCCTAAAGTATTCGGGTGACTAGTAGATGAAGGCTGGTTGAAGTTAAGCGGAATATTGCCTTGCTTTTGTGATGCTTTGGGCATATTTGACTGGTTATTGTTATTGTTATTGGTTTGGCTGTTTGACTGACTGTTGGAATTAGTACCTATTGTATTGGTAGAATTCGGATTAATCGGGGGTTGAATTGAAGTTTTGACACCAAAACCGGGCATAAAATAATAATGTTTTGATGGAAGTGGCAACGGAATATGTAAATTAGACATGTAGTATAACTCCAACGTTGATGTTGCCTTAGGTCGGAATTTTAATGTCCTCTGATGTTAATTGAGTTATAAAATATTCGTTTTTATGTGGATAACAATCAAATATCAGCTAAGAAACCCGAACAATGATATAGATTCTTAAGATATGGATAAGGTCACAGTCTATGCTATTCTTATCTTCATCCACATAAATACCCGATGGTGTTTTGTCCTTAAAATCAATTTTAATCACATGTTTTGTGCAGTACACAACAAAATGCCAAATTCACTATTACGATATATTTCATTATAACTATAGAAGTATACTAATTACTATACTATTCCCAATCATCGTCATCATCGTCGTCATCATTTGCATCGTCAGCCTTGTTCTTAGACGAAATTTGAGCTGAGTTAGCAACCTTTGCAGGGTTTGTATCTTGGTTATCTTGTGTCTCTTTAGCAACATCAACGACGTCTTCTTCTTCATCATCATCATCCCAATTGAATTCTTCACCGTCATCTTCATTTTCATTGGCATCCTTCGTTTCCTTTTTCTTCAACAATTCTTTTCTCTTTTGTTCAGACTCTTTAAGCTTCTCTTCGGCTTTAAAGTAACGATACCAGAATAATTCGTAGGAGATTTTCACAGGAACTAAATCGTTCATCAACTTGGTAAGAGTGTTTGGGTATTCTTTGAGTAATTTAGAAATTTCGTTCGTTTTGGCATCAGCATTGAATTTCTTAACTTCTTCTTTGTTATCTGACTCGTCAGACGTATATATCGATGCGGTGGTATGTAAGTTATATAAGTCATTATCATAGCGGGAAGTTCCATAGTTTTCTTTCGTGGCCAAAGGTGTCTTGAACAACGTTTCAGACGATTCGTCTTGTTGCTGCAGGCCTGGATTCACTGATACCATACCGGAAAAGAAAGAGGTGAGCTGAGTGACATATTTACCAGCTTGCTTTTCCACCTGTTCTAAAGTAGAGTCCAACGTGTCAAGGGTACTAGAGGCATGTTGCTGTAAGTTTTTTAAATCAACGTCTGGGATATGTCCAGATAATGCCTTCAATTGCTCTTCGATTTGTCCCAAGTTTTCCGTCACCTTTGCCTTGTTATTAATATTGGTCTTTGCAGAGCTCAATTGCTCGAGCAATTGATTCTTGTGTTCTTCTAACTTGTATTTCTCTTGCAATTCGTTAGCATTCTTTGATGCGCTTGACCACAAACCAGCAAACCTGGTTTCGACCGCCGTGTATGCTTGATCAATTTCATCTTCTAGTTTGTGAACCGCTTCTTCAGTTTTATTATCATTAATTCCTTCAGTCTTAGGAAGCTCTTCTTGCGCAACAATAGGATCGTAGAATTCCATCTTGTCTTTCTATAGTTGAAGTGGTTAACTATAAGTATGATCACAGTAATCCTTCTGATGAATTCTACTGATCGTTATAAATTTATATGCAGTACTACTTATGTATTACTTTGGGTTAAGGTGTCCCATGAAACAGTATTTACCAGGGTAAATAGGTTCCGATCTGTCTCAAGATGTGTCAAGAGGCATTTATAACTGATGGACATATAAATGGTAGAAATTTACCTTCAATCGGATCAATAATACCACAAAGGCATTAATCATGTAGGGACTTCAAAACGCAATACACATTTTGTAAAAGTTTAGTTTGCCAATTGCCTACCCATTGCAGGTGGTATTCTATACTATGTAATCACATTTGTTTTCACTGAGTTTTCTCAAGAATACTGTTTTGAATGAACCATGAGTTAGGTATTTCGACTGGAGTGAGATTTTGCAATTGGTGCGGTTTTGAGTCCGATAAACCGAAAGAATAGAATCAGCTTAAACGACCTTCTATGTAGATTTTTTTTTCCGTATACAGATCGACGAGAGTAAATTATGATACCCACAGGAAGGCTATTCAATTCACAAATAGATCAGTGTTTACTAAGGATTAAAGATGGACTTTTCAAGAACAGTGGAAAAAAGACTCAGGATTTGAAAGATTTCGTCTTTAGAAAGCCTATTGAAAACTTCGAGATTTATAGGCTTAACAATGAGAATAGACCTTCGTTGTGGTCTATAACAGGACCAGCAAAGTCACAATTCCTCGCTATTGTGTCAGGAAAGTATCTTCCAACCCCTGCCCTTTCCAGAACATACCCCTTTATGCTGGACACCTTCAAATACGACCAGATTCAATTTTTGAACTTCAAAGAAGCTTCGGGATTAGATAAAGTACATTTATCTGCTAGATATGAATCTTATTCTTACAAAGGAGCCTTAGAAATGTCGGATGATGTTAACTCTGTCCGCAATTATATTACTGGTGCTAATAATTATAATAGTAACACAACATCGGGAGTTAAGGAAGATTTTGTCAATCAACTATTGGATTTGTTCAATTTAAATCACTTGTCAAACAAGTGGATCAATTCGCTATCTAATGGACAATTGAGAAGGGCAAGATTAGCCAAAGCATTGATTAATAAGCCCAGTTTATTCATAATCGATGATCCGTTTTTGGGATTAGATCCCGAGGCTACTAAGTTAGTCTCTCATTCGCTTCACAGGGTCAGCAAAGACTTGAACACAAGTGTAGTATTGGGTTTGAGGGTCCAAGATGATATTCCGGAATGGCTTACCCACGTTGGTTATGTTACTACAGAACATGGATTAAAAATGTCAGGTGCAAAGGAAGATGTGCTTCCTCTTCTCGAAAAAGAATTAAATGATGTGAATTCTATCCATAAAGAGCACGAAACAAAGCTGAAAAATAAACACAGTACTCCTATCACCAATGACTCATTGTGTGCTTCAGGGGAGACTCCTCATATCGAATTCAGCAATGCATCTGTCGTCTACAAAAATTTACCAATATTCACCGATTTTAACTGGAAGATTCCTCGCGGATCCAAATGGCGTATTTTAGGTAACAACGGTACCGGCAAGACTACTTTGCTCTCGTTGATTACAGCGGACCACCCACAGTCGTGGAGATCAGTGTTGAGCATAGATGGTGTTCTCAGGAAAACAGGAAGCGGAGTTTCATTTTTCGATGTCAACAACAAGATTGGTATCTCTTCGCCCGAGCTTCATGCCTTAGTTCCAGGAAACAAGACTATGATGCAGATCATCATGAACGGATTAGTCCCTAATGTCGCGAACTCAAATTTCACGTTTATTGCACCCAAAGAACTGCTCACTCCCCATGCTCGCGCCCTTCTTGGCAAGTTTGACGATATTCTTGCATCTCATGAAAACGATAAGTTCTCTGACTTGTCTATTACCAACCAAAAGCTTACCTTGTTCCTTCGTGCCGTCATAAAAAATCCCGAAATTCTCATTCTTGATGAGGCCTTCTCTTGCATGGACGAGGAACAAATTATGATCAGATGCCACGACATTGTAGAAAACGAATTGAAAAATACGACTGTGCTAGCAATAGCTCATATCGACTGGGAAATTCCATCCTGCGATTATGTCTTGAAACTACATGGTGATGAACACAGAACTTACAGTATTCTGAAGTATGATTGATCCGAGCTTATAATAGTAGTGTTTCGGTGAAAATTTACCCCTATATGTATTATCCACCATTATTATTTCTAAAATTCCACCATTTTTTTGAAGGAATCCATTCTGGAACAAAACCGTATTACACTTTATGACTAGATGTACTATATATATACAAATATAAAATATAACCGTTGATATACTACTTTATTTGCTCTAGATAAAAACTTTTCACACCCAAACGCGCTATATTCTAAGCGTTGGTGGTTTTGTGTAAGTTATCGAGTTTTCGTTCTATTTAGTTCATTTTATTGTCAACAGTTGTTAGCGTATGAAATTACCACGGTTTATACGGACAATCATTAGGTATAACAAGCAGCAGTATTGAATAATATCAATAGGAACTATATTCAGAAATTATCAGTGATATCAGTAAAACGTCCGTACCATTTGAACAACCTTGGGGATTACCAAAATAGTAACGCAGGCATATTATTCACCAAAGCAAAAGATAATATGTCTTCCAAAATACCAACTGCCGACAAAGATAGTAGGTCAGAGGAAGAACAAGCAGAATTAGAATATGGAAAGCTTACTTCCAAAGACTACTTGTATGTTTCTCAACATCCAGTGGGAGAACCATTACCCACGCCCATCGAGGACGAGCCGCCATACATAATATATATTACAACATATATTAGTTATCTTCTTTTGATCCTTATTGGACATGTTCGGGACTTCTTTGGGAAGATATTCAAACCGCGAGACTATGAGCATTTGGTGGAAAAAGACGGCTATGGTCCGTGGTACGATGGATTTGAAAGTTTTTACGTCCGTCGGTTGAAATTAAGAATTGACGATTGTTTTGCTAGACCTATCCATGGAGCACCAGGGCGTTACATCAAGTGTTTTAACCGTGATAGGACCCGTGTATATGACGAGTATACTTATCCTGGAACTTCGACAGAATGTTTGAATTTGTCTTCTTACAACTATTTAGGATTTGCACAATCTAAAGGTTTATGCACTGATCATGCCTTAAAGGCGGTTGAAGATTATGGTACCTCTGGGTGCTCTCCAAGGCTGATTAGTGGGACTACAGACTTGCATAAAGAGTGCGAACGTGTCATTGCTGATTTTGTACATCAAGAAGATGCTATTATTGTTAGTCAAGGATACGGTACTAACGCCAATTTATTTGCATCTTTGGCTGATTCAAATTGTTTGATTATAAGTGACGAGTTGAACCATGCGTCTATTAGATTTGGTATCAGATTGTCAGGTGCATCTGTTAAAGTCTTCAAACATAATGATATGAGGGACTTAGAGAAGTTATTGAGAAACTCGATTGCTCAAGGTCAACCAAGAACTCATCGTGCATGGAAAAAGATTATTATTGCCGTTGAAGGGTTATACTCCATGGAAGGTAACATGTGTAACTTGCCACAAATTGTGGAATTGAAAGAAAAATACAAGTGCTATTTGTTCGTGGATGAAGCTCATTCTATTGGTGCATTAGGACCTGAAGGTAGAGGTATCTGTGACTATTTTTCCGTTGATACACGTAGAATTGACTTGTTAATGGGTACTTTCACTAAATCTTTTGGTGCTACCGGTGGATACATTGCTGGTCCTAAGGAATTGATAAATAAATTGAGAATTAATTACATTACTAACAATTACTCCGAATGTGTTCCTCCTCCAGTCCTAGGTCAAATCATTTCTTCATTAAGTGTCATCGATGGTAGATTAAGCCCAGGTGAAGGTTCTGAAAGATTAAAGAGAATTGCTTTCAACTCGCGTTATTTAAGATTAGGATTAAAGAAATTAGGCTTTATTGTTTACGGTGCTGACGATTCTCCAGTTATCCCGGTTTTGTTATTCTTACCAGGTAAGATGCCTGCTGTATCAAGATTCTTGTATTCTATGAATATTGCTGTCGTGGTTGTCAGTTATCCTGCCACCCCATTGAGTAGTGCTAGAGTCAGATTATGTGTCAGTTCTGCATTAACCAAAGAAGATCTTGACTACGTTTTAACTAAATTTAATGAAGTTGGTGACATGGTTTATTTGAAATTTAGCAGTGGTATCGCTGGTGGATCTAAAATACCAGGACAACCTCCTAGATGGTCAATCGAAGATGTAATCGCCACTAATGTCGAAGATTGCAAAAAAGCTCCTATGGCGTAATCTCAATTATTCTTGACCTTAATTACTTAATGTTTCTCTTCTATTATCTACATATTAATATCAGCTTCTATTTCAATCGTATATAATTTACTTACTTAATATAATAATGGCTTTTCTATACTACTTTATCGAGCGAGCTTGATATTATGTAATCAATACATGTATATCAAAAACCCGATATCAATTAGACTGAATCATACTTGTCATAATTAACTCCTGATGGCTTCTTCTACGGAATGGAAAGTTCCTGATCCACTAACTCCTCCGTTAAAATTTAGTACGGTTCAACCAAATTTGTATAGGGGTGCATATCCCAGAGAAATTAATTTTCCGTTCCTAAAGACTCTAGAGTTGAAAACAATAATATCCTTGACCCCTAGTCCAATTGCACCAGAAACTGACAAAAAGTTATATGATTTTGCCGTTGAGAACAATATACGAATGGTTCACTTAGAATGTGCTAATCTGGGTAAGGGTAAAAAGAGAGGTGTCCCTATTGGATATTCGGCAATATTGGAAGCATTAAATCTCATGATTCACAAGGAATATGGACCAGTATATATACATTGTCTCAATGGAGGCCAAGTTACAAGCTTGTTAATAGCATGTCTCCGTAAGCTTCAGTTCTGGTCTTCAATTGCAATTTTCAATGAATTCATAAATTTCACGTCTAATATCACTGTAAATGATAGAAGTTTCGTGGAAGGGTTCAAGGGAGAGATAAATGTAAATTCTAAAGATAAGGTGGATTGGCTATGGGTAGGTATGAGTAAAGGTGTCATTGGGAATCATCCTAAAATAAGGGTAACTGATGTATCATGAGGAGGTGATTAATGAATCAAGCAATTATTTTATCTATATTTATTCAATATATACAAGTTCTAAATACGTTGGTAAAATAAACAGTATGCATTTTTATTCAACACTTGGCTCTCCTTACAATTGTATGTGACCTTAGCATCATCAAAGTAACACCAATCTCTAGTCTTTTTTGAATCACTTTGCTTATAAACATATGAGGTGTAATGTCCTGTAGTTAGGTTACCATAGTGATTTGCCACGCCATAAAGCTTATATCTGAAAGGAGGCTGTTGATTTCTTGCTGGCAACGTTGACAAAATCTGTCTTTCCTTTTCCACTGATATTTTCTCATTTGACTTAAGATTATCATTAACTGATGTGCCAACGTCTGGCCAGTAAGATGTAAGGTCTAAAACATCATTCACTGGATACTTTATAAACGTATCAAGCTTATTGAAATAACCATTACTATTAATCTTGAACCTTTTAAAATGAATGATCAATACGTTTGGTAGTCTAGTGATGGTTATTTTTTTCGTCAGTTTGGTAAATTTCTTGCAGCTAGGACAATGCCACTTATTATTATCATCTAGCAATTCAGTAGTAACGAATTCTTCTAAACAGTCATGTAACGAAACATCCTTGAGGGAACCAAGTTTCTCAGGAATTGGTAACGATAATATCAGAAATGCATTGTACGTTGTTGATGTTAGACCACATTCTAAACACTTCAACTGGGATAAATATTGACCTTGAAAGAAATCAACGATAATTGAAAAGTTTAATTTGAGATATCTTTCCCATTCTATGGTAGCAGCTAATCTAACTGGAAGAAATTCCCTTGTTTTCTCCTGTTCTGGCGTCAATTCCAATATAGCCTTCTTTTCTTCGGGATCTGATATTAGCATTTGGTTCAAGTCTTCATGTAATCCATCTAGTATGAAGTTTAAGAATTCAATACAGTCTTGTTGATCAAATGTAGCAAATTGTTGGCCAGGAGATAATGATCCCACTACCTTTTTAAAACTTGTTGGAGTAAAGTATTTACCAACATTTGAGAACATGCTCATTAAAAGGTTAACAAAATTCGTAGTCAAAATGCCTTTAGTTCCCAATTTATTGTTCACATTAATATGTTGACGATATGATTGAAGGGAAGACGCAGAGGGCAAAGATGAATTTGATATATTTGGGAAAAAAAACTTGGTTAATTGAGGAGTAGCACCTAAACATTGAAGAATGCAATTCATATAACAAGAATTACCAAGATTTGTGAGGCCTGTAGTATATTGCTCTAAAAATTTAACAGCATTGTTATTCTTAGAAGTAAAAGAAACTTCAGAAGTTGAATTAGATTTTGATGTGCTAAGTGAGTTCGACAAACTATGAGATAAGTTCGATATAGATGCATTCGATTCTCGTCTAGAAGGACTTGATCTGGGTTTGGGCTTCTGCTGTTGCGGTGGAGAAGAACTTAGCTTTGCATGATTGCTCAACGAACCTTCTAGAGACTGTGAACGTGATGGAGTGGAGTTTTGAATACTTGATGATGAGTGTGAATTAATATTGGACGTCGTTGCAGCCATTAATGTGGAAGGTGAGAAAGTATTTGATATTGGCGTATTCTTTGACTTTGCCGTAGATAAGTAGTCACCAAAGTTTTTAAGATACGGCGATGAGGATCTTTCTGGACTAACTGAGTCCTCTGAAGTTTTAGTGTTTTTCTGTCTAGGTATCGAAGAATCACTACCTCCTCTTGACAATGAAGCTTCGGGCCTAGCAAGGATTTGAGTAGTGGTAGTTTTGGTGATATATTTGTCACCAAACATATCATACCAAGTTTTAACTCCACCAGCCAAAATGCAAGGGTGGCGCTTTAGCTTTGAACTTAAATATTTGTTCTTGTATGTTATTATATCGATTAACTTTTGAAAGGGACATTGTACGGCAATACCGTTCGAATCACCGTTAATTAACAGATTTTTGAGTGATGTAAACCTATCCTCTTCTATACTTGGACCGTAACGAAAGTTATATATAACAACTAAATCGTAATTGAATCTTTTCAAAAATCGCTTATATTGCTCAGAAGGAAGCAACATTTCAAGCCTTGCCTCAAGATCTTGATCGACAACATTATGAACTTCTTTCAGTGTCCCTGGTAAGCTATTAACCCATTCCGGCTCAATGTTCACAATTTCGGAATAATTTATATGGTTATAATTATACTCTTTTCTAGTCCTAAAATCTATCAATAAAATGCTTTTAGATGAGTAAGTTTCCAGGAATAGCAATTCATATAGTTCAGTTGGCTTAATAAATTCCTTATATTTATACGCTTCAATGCTTATACTATTTGTATGAGATATTGGATGACCATCTTCAGATTCCTTGGGTGAAGGACTTTTAAGATTGTTAAACCTCGCTAATAACGGATCCACTGATTCAGAGGTACCATTAGATTCCTTAGCCTTTGGGGTATCTAGAAAAGCCTCCCTCACATGTTCATATTTGCTTTTCTTATTTTGTAAAGTAACTTTTATATCATCAAGAAACCCTTTTGTCTCAATGGTTACTGCTTTCTCGCAGTATTTATATAACGCCACCGAGATATCAAAACTTACCAATGCTAGCTCATAATCGCAGTAGCCCAATCTTTCTAACTTCCTTGATTCATGAGTGAATATCTCTATAAGCGAAACCTGATGCCCTAAAAGTTTGGGTACCTTAGGAGTGTTCGATATAAGATCATTTGTAATCAATGAGGATAACGATTTAAGTTCATCAATGGATCTGAACTTCACTATTTCTGACGTCATCTACAAATATGATATTAGACCTATTCAGCTGTATGACTTGAGTTATATTTATACTAGAATTTAACTATCAGTAAAGAGTTATCAAAAGGTCGGAACGGTAACCAATCCAAATTTGAGAATTATTTTGGGGTTCCAGATTTTGCACGTTTTACGAATGTTAATAAAAATACAGGATATCACATTGTATATATATAAACTAGAAACTATTGAGGAACTCCTTCAAACCGGCATCAAATCCTTGTTCCCATTCCCAAATAAAATTCAGCAGACCTTTGTCTTTTATGTGCTCAGCCAATCTTGCAGCCTTCCACGCACCAGTTCTACCGATGACGGACCCATCAAATTTAGCAAACTCTAAGGAATCTTTCCAAGCTGTCGTGAAGCCAGCCTTGTATCTATCATGTTCGTATTTTTCTTTTGAGTTTTGCTTATTCCAGTAATCAGAATGACCACCAAATGCATTGTCTAATTTTTGTTTGAATACAGAGTCGTCAGGCACCTGTTTTCCTTTTATAGAAATAGGTGGCTGAATTGCGCCCTTATCAAACATGGTTCTAAAGTCCCATTCACCTCCATTTCCTGATTGGAATTTGAAGGTCCAAAAGTAAGATCCGAAACCTGCTCTTTGGGAAATAAGGTCGACTTGACGTCTACCATAATCAACAACCAAATCATCCCTCTTTTCATTGGCACCATCTCTTCCCCAGGAGTCACCATCTAACACACAGGAATATTCTCCGACCATAAAGTCTACTCCTTTACCATTATCACTGAGATTTGTTAATAAGTCTTTATCCAAATCGCCAATGATTTTCTGTGGGGACTTCTTCTTATCATCATCAGAGAAGCAGCGATAGCAATGATGATCAACTACAACTCCTAATGATTCTCCATCAGATTGGTTCTCTTGGACCCATTTAACCCACTGATCTGGCCACCAGCCGTCAGATATAACTACTGGAACTTCACTGTCTGCTTTACGAATCAGTGAAATACCAGCTGCATAGTAGCGTGATTGTCTCTTTGGATCATTTGCAAATTCAGCTTCGTTGACAATTTGAATTGCAGCAATATTTTCATATTTCTTTAGGTCTTTAGCGATAAATTCCAACATATCACATACCAAGAGTTGTGACTCTTGACAGTTCCAGAATCCAGCTTCTCCACCAGATTTTTCACCGCTGTGATCCGAACCGTTGGCTCCTTTAGGTAATCCGTGAATATCAACCACAACTGAGATATTGTGTTTGCCAGCTTTTTCTATAAATTCCTTCTTAAAAATATCCCACGCATTAGAGTACACCGTGCTAGAAAACTTTTCAAACTTAGTACCCTTAGCATACTTGCCACCACCTACTTCCCAGTATCCGATTGGTACTCTAACACTGTCAACATGATGATCATGTAACCATTTCCAGTCATCATCATTCATAAAGTTGGTCCAATGGTGTTCAAACTTCTTTTGGGCTTCCTTTTCTCCATTCTGTTCTACTTGTTTGCTAACAGCTTCTAATTCACAATCTGCTCCGTCTGGGAATAATTCATGAAAAATCCACTTTTCCATCACGAAACACGCTCCGATATTCACACCAAAATTATGACGTGATTGGTATATTTGCTTTTTCGTTGGTGCCTTGCCAGGAGTTGCAGCTGGCGAAGAAGGTCCAATTTTGGAACCTTTTGATTTAATCTTAAGTTTATCAAACATAATATGTAATTGCCTTCTCGTTAATTATTCACTGGATCAAATCTATCTAAGCGATTCTTATATATTTGACTTGTCTAAGCCTTCAATTTTCAACCTGACCATCAACTACGTAATTGCTAAGAACGCTTGCTATTTTGGCAAACATGCATGTCAAGATTGATGTCGCGAATCATGTCGAAAAGTATGCAAAAAATGACACACTTTCTTTAGCTAAGAGTTATAAGCTATTCAACCAGCTTATTGTACAGTTAGTATGAAATGAAGAGGGAATGGAACAAGTTCGAACCGAAATAGACACTTCAGACTGGCCATCATCATTCCAGCGGCTTTTGAAGATATTTTTCCAAATCAATACCCATTTGACATTTTTATCATCGCATTCGAGATCAACTATACCTACTTACGATCTACTACATAAACTTAATGGAGACATTAGCAGATTAGATTTGGCGATTATTGCCCACTTATTACCTCATGGAGATGTAACGTATGAATATGTGGATGAAAATCAAGTAATGCTTTCGTTTACGGAAAAGGTTCTGTTCGATTGGGCGACAGGATACCACCAATCCAAGCCAAGTACAATGGATGATGCTTACAAGGACGCTACTGAAATTAAAAATGAGTCTGATTCAAAGCAATTGCTTATTTTTGATTTTAAAGATACGAAAGTTCAGAGTATTGGATCTGTAATTAAGGGGGGAAGAAGAGCCAAAAAGCGAAAGACAGAACCGGTGGATCCTGGTGAAGGGTTTTTTCTTTCCAGTAAGGACCTTAGCCTTCAAAACCTCACAAACAAACAGCTTCTGGATATAATAATTGGTCGCAATGAAAAATTCAAACGTTGTGTAGCAGAGTATTTGAAATCTTGTACGGAGGAAGAAATATATAGCAAAGATGATTTAGCTATGAAGAAATTACTTGATTCGAATCAAGAAAAGGTACCAATGCCTCCTGACTTAGAGGATCCCATAGTGGCTCTCGACAAGAATAATTCAACTATTCCGTCGGATGAGAAACCGTCATTAGACAGTATGATAAACGCATTAAAGTTGAAGCCTTTCTACAGGGATCAGATTGTTGCCATTGAGACATTGACACCAGCTCAAGGTGGTAAATTTCATATGCTTCCTATTAAACAGGAAGACAATGAAATTGTGATCCACCCTGATCTAAAGAAAGCCCTCCTCAATTATAAAAATATATCACTTGATGGTGGGTTGTACACACATCAAGCGGAGGCGTTGAAAGCATTGGTGTTTGATGAGTCTAAGAACCATGTCATTGTAAGTACGTCAACCAGTTCTGGAAAATCACTAATCTACCAACTACCTATTATCAATGATATTCTTTGGAACATTACTAAGGGTAACAAGAAAAGAGAATGTACTGCATTTTTTATATTTCCCACAAAGGCATTAGCCCAGGATCAAAAAAGACACTTGCAAGAATTTATTAAGCATCTTTCAATAACTACAGACAGACAAATAATTGTCGATACTTATGATGGTGACACATCCGGACATACCAGAAGTTCAATACGAACATTTGCAGACATAATTTTCACTAATCCGGATGCCATACATGCATCTATTTTGCCTAACCATGGGGGTTCCTCTTTTGATAGGTCTAGTTGGCATGATTTCTTATCTGGTTTGAAGTATGTTGTAATGGATGAGTTGCATGTTTACAAAGGTACTTTTGGTATACATGTCAGTTATGTGATGAGTCGGTTAATGAGAATAGTCACCAAATTACGAGAAAATCAGTGTCTATATCCAGTTAATAATTTACAGTTTATATCCTGTTCTGCAACCATAAAAAATCCAATATCTCATTTTAGGGCAGTATGCGGTATTTCTTCAAAGGAAAAGATAGTCCATATATCTGAAGATGGTAGTCCGTGTTCAGAAAAAAAATTAATAGTATGGAATCCGCCTGCTTTGATGAATAAAAAAGGACAAACTGCTTCCTCAGGTAGTTTTGGAAAATCAAATTCCTTGAATTCAGTTCTTGTACCAAGGGAAAATTCTATACTGGAACTGGCAAAATTACTACTTCAGCTTTTGAATAATTTGCCAACGATAAAAGTCATTGTATTCTGTCCGATTCGTGCTGTTTGCGAGTTAATGATGAAGGAAATTAGAAGCTTGTTATCAAACTCTACGTTCTCTGGCTCTTCTTTGTCTGAAAGTGATATTATGTCGTATAGAGGTGGGTATTCAAAATACGATAGACGTATAATCGAAGAAAAAATGTTTAACGGAAAACTAAGGGCTATTATTGCCACAAATGCATTAGAATTGGGTATTGATTTATCAGATTTGGATGTAGTAATAACATGTGGTTTTCCCATGCTGAAGCTGAATTTGCATCAGCAGTTTGGGCGTGCTGGAAGAGGTAATGCATCACAGGGAAGTCTAGCTATTTTTGTTGCCGGATCAAAGCCGCTCGATCAACATTATTTGAGGTATCCCTTGGAGTTGTGTGATAAAAGTACTTACGAAGATTTATGTGTTGAAGGCTTAATAGATTTGGGGCTGAATCAACTTATTATGGAAATGCATTTGCAATGTGCAGCCTTTGAATGGCCTATTGATATTGAACGTGATATTGATTGGTTCTCTCGGGATGGCTCAATTAATAAGAAGAATACGTTTATTAAGTTATGCAGAGAGAGGTTATATAAAGATAAAGATAACAAATATAGAACAAGTCCTCGATACCTACCGTGGCCCGTTGAACATGTTGCTATTCGAGCTGTTGAGGAGACTAACTATGCAGTTGTTGATACCACAAATGGACGCAATATTGTAATTGAAGAAGTTGAAGCACTGAGAACAAGTTTCACACTTTATGAAGGAGGAATATTTTTGCATCAAGGATATCCGTACTTGGTAAAGGAGTTCAATTCGGATGCGTGTTTTGCAAAGGTTGAAAGAGTAAAGGTCGACTGGATCACTCACCAAAGGGATTTTACTGATGTAGATCCAATCGAGGTTGAATATATTAAATGCTTAAACCCACCATTAGACACGAACAGCATAAGTGATATACCTGTATTCTTTGGCAAAATTGAGACAACAATAGTGGTTTTTGGTTATTTCAAAGTCAATCGGAGATCAGAAATACTTGAAGCAGTTGAGGTCAAAAATCCACCGGTTATTCTTCTTTCGAAAGGATTTTGGGTTGATATTCCTCAGCAAGCCTTGAATGTAATTCAAGAGAAATCTTTATCGCCTGCTGCTGGAATACATGCTGCACAACATGCAATCATGAATATCCTTCCGTTATTCATAAACGGTGGTGCAACAACTAATCCCAACGCAAAGTTCACTTCTAATGTCGGAGAATCTGAGTTAATGACTGAATGTAAAGCACCAGAGAAAGAGTTTGCCCGAAGGCAAACCAAAAGGAAAAGGCCCGCTCGTTTGGTATTTTATGATGCAAAAGGTGGTCCCCAAGGGACCGGTGTTGCAGCTAAAACTTTTGAGCACATTGATGAAATTTTACATACCACCTATCTTAGGGTTAAAGATTGTGAATGTGAATGGGGCTGTCCTAGTTGTGTTACTGCAAGCTTTTGTAAAGAAATGCTGTTGGTCATGTCCAAACCAGCTGCAATAATTATATTAGGTGCATTATTGGGATTGGATTTAGCTTACTTAAGGGAAGAAGTCTCAGATGGCCCAGAACCAAATATGCCAGAGCTAAATGTAGAAACAATACAACCCGGTGGCTCTGTAAAACTCTCGGCTGATGTCGAAATTTTAGAAGTAAGCCAAGCATCGAAGCCTTTGAAACCTTTAATCAAAAAAGAGGAGGTATAACATTTAAGCTAATATCTATTTGAACAAATTCATTTTAAAGCATAACAATAAAACATTCATATCAGGTTCTGTTCGATCGCAATATAACCGATACATTAATATTCACATCTTTGAAAAATTTTCTAATTATAATATATGCGTTGAATATATAATAAATAAAGTGATACATTGTCCATATCATTTGTTCTTTCTTCCAGTTAAAATAGAAGCCTGCCTAGTAAGCCTTTTAGCAATGCTGCTTTTTTTTGGTGTGCTATCTTCATTACTGGATAAATCAGATCCATGTCTTGGAAGTGGCAAATGTCGACTAGGTCTATTTGAATGGCTAATGTTAGACGAGCTTATCCTTCTTGGAGAAATATAATCAGTTGAAGGAACCATAGAATTAACAACATGAACATTTTCGTTAGATGCATTTAAAGATGCTGATGAAGAGGGCTGTTGCCTACTTTGTAAAGCAGGACTATATGGCAAGGATTTTGTTTTTGCAAAACGAAAAACATGCAGTATAGGCTTCAAGTAAATTGATGCCAATGTACCAATATTTAATTCAAGTTCTTCTAAGATATTTGGATCAATATTATCACTATCTGTTGAAATTACTGGGTTCGAATTCAAGATTACCTTTTTAGTATTTGCTTGAAATTCCCCATCTGCGCCATTAGCATCTGCCGAAGAAAGTAATCTCCAATATATAAATCCTCTATCCCTAATATCGGGATTATCTACTTCTTCTGTTGCCCACTTCAAAACTTTTAGTATCAAACTTTCTCCCTTTTCTGGTAACTTTAGATATAGTTTGGTTGCTGCAGTGAGTATGGCATACTGTACTTCTATTGGATCATCCTTAAATGTAGAAATGAAATCTCCCATAATAAGCTCCACCTTATCAATGTGTTCACAATATTGGCCTAAAATCCAAATCATTGCAGTTTTGGCTTCTGGCTCATCAATGACCCTATAATGTTTCATTAATTCCTTAATCGCAAAATTGTATCTGCCTGGGTACTTCCGCAATATATTCTTAATCACAATCGATGATTCCTGAACAATATAAGATATTCCATTAGAAATTAAATCACATATAACATCAACACATTCATCTGATGCTGCAGTTAATTTCACTGCTAGATTCCCAAAAGCTCTGATTGCTTTTCTAGACATGGCAACATCAACCTCAGTTGCGTACTCTTCTAATTCCCTCAAAACGACTCGAACGTTTTGATCATTAGCTGCTAAGTATATAATTTCTAGCTTTGTATCCTTAATATAAATAGGATCATCATAACGACAGAAAAACATTTCAATATCGAAACTTAATAACTCCTTCCTTCCTAGAAGGAGGAGTATAACGTTTCTCAAAGCAAGAAACTGCGTTTCTGGTGGTTTAGATAAAAGGGAAACAAGTGAAGATCCTAATTTCTTTGATAATGTGGGAATAACTAATTCTGGATTTTTAACATAATGACTGAAATATACAATTATCTTAATAGCATTTAAAATAACCGCAGAATTCTCGTGTTGTAAAGAAGGAATGGTTGATTCAATCAAATCCAATGCCTCTTCTGTAGTTTGTGGAACATAAGACATCAATGAATTCAATATGTATATCTGACACCATTCGTTTGTCTTACCCAAATAAGATACTAAAGTCAACGCGTGTTTCTTATCAATAGTCAAAGTTAGTGATTTCCCATTCTCAGTTATATAGCTTAATGCTGCTAAAGCATTCGCAACAACTGCTTCATTTGAGTCATATAAGAGCTCATTCAACTCTTCAACTAAGTGCAGTTGAATGGCTCTTTCTTGGTCATGTTGGAATAATCTTGACACCGCAAATGCGGCCGCTTTTTTTACATGAGGATCCGGATAATGTAAGGCATTAATTACCTTATTGAAAGTAACATTTACATAGTCTTTGTTTGGAATGGATGATAAAGTTTTAAGCGCAAGTGCCTTCATTAAAGGATTCGGATCTTCCTCAAACCTCATCAAAAATGGCAACGCTTCATGAGCTTCTTTAGGGCTGGAGCTTGAGAATGTAACCAAGTATTGGAAACACATCTTTCTGATTTCAAAGTCATCAAACTTCATGAGGGAAATGATTTCCGGAAACAATTTAATAATTTCATTATTATTTAATATTATATTGGCGAGTACTTTTTTTAAAACAATTTTAATTCTAGCATGTGGCTTCGATTTCTTAAGTGCTCGTTCTAACTCTGTTCTTAATTCAACAGACTTGGTCTTGGTAAATAGCTTCCCATCACTCATTATTACTGTTCAAAGAAATCAAGCACTAGATCAAGTCATAAAGATCCAGTTTATAATTGAGTAGTTCCATAAACGCGTGATATACAGGACAACAGTATTTAGCAGTAAGTCTAGTCAATTCGTATTACATGAAATGAATACTTCAGCTTTATTTAATAGATCAAAGGGACAAGTTTAATAAACAAAATAGTAGTATAGATATAATAGTTAGACACTATATAGTATAAATGAGTATAATGAATTTAATCGACAATACAAAAGCCAATATCTCGAAGGTGCAAAATGCATACAATTCAGGTTAACTGAACATAACCTGAGGCATAACTGACACTGCTGTCGTTATATTTATGGACTTCACTACTTTGTGAATAATTGAGCCAATTAAATACGTTACTGCCCGTTACAATAGACTTACCTGATTTTTCGTATTCTTCAAGAAGCCTCAAAATAATACCTATAGGCTTTTGACCACATATTGTATTACCTGTGACAGTTATGTATTGCTGCCAAAGATCGTAGGATCCCTTGGATGCAATATCCATGGCACCTCTGTCCAAAAGCTCTATTGATTGGTAAATTGGTAAATCTGTCGACCTAATGTTTGTTGAATGGCGCAAATTGATAAGATCACCTTCCTGAATTCCTTTCTCTGGTTTCTGAGGAAGATATTTAGTGTAGCCAAATCTAGAACCCCAATGGCAAAAATCCGAACTAATTATGAATGTGTTCTGTTCATCGTCGAGATAAGGTAGAAGGGCGTCTACTATATCTTTACTTAAGCGATCGCCCATTCCACTAATCATGATAGGAATTATCAGAGGCATTCCTTGAGGTAAATTCTTGCATTTGTAGTAAATAAAAGGCGCATGCATTTCAAATGAATGCTCATCATCATCAACATCTTCACTCATGTACTTAAAGACTCGATTCCCCTTTAAGCCATCAATATCCGTCATTTTCTTCGAAACTTCCACGTCCACTGGTAATTTACCAAATGGGGTTTCATAATATTCGTACCTGGAAACCAATGCAGAGCTCTTAAAATATACATGGTGTGATGGTCCCAAAATAAAAACTCTCTTGACTTTGGATGTGTCCCATGCTGTGAACGTCTCAGCGAGTCTGGCTCCACTATAAGCAAACCCAGCGTGTGGACCTATCAATATTCTAGCTCCTTTTATGGGTTTTCCTTTGCTGCCCACATCATGGGCATGTTTGAAGTATCCCTCCAATTGTGATCCCAACTTAATGGAACTATTCGGATACCACGTCCCGGCATGTGTCGCTGGACGAATAGACATATTATTCGTGATATTGGCTCTTAATAACGTGTAATCTAAAATGCTCAATTCTGTTCAATTCTTACAAATCAGGCTTTGCCTTTCCTTGATCGATGTTGATTTTTCTTTTCACAGACTATATCTTTCTTTGAGCAACAGTCAACTGTCGTGACTACTCTTTTAGAATATATTATGACTATGACTAATCAAAGAAAAGCAAGACGTTATTTGTAACTTAAAGAGGGTATAAGAGTAATAGAGAAACAGGTGCAATGACTATAGATAAGAGGTTTTGTGTAATTTTTATCAAGAGGTAGTTATAGTACATTTATCAAGATGATCCTGCCATCGTCCAAATTATCTTCTTGGTACGAGGGATTAGTAATTGAGTCTTACATAGATATCCAGGAGTTATCAAAAGCATTGCACTTGAAATGACTAGTTTGGACCTTTAAAAAAAGGTTGCATGTATATAGCTCTTGAAATAAGTGTTTTGCAATAATTGAAAAGTTTCGTTACTATTGTATAAATATTGATTGGCTTATATTTGGCAAAATATATGATGTAAAAAATCCTTAAAAATGGTCTATCTATTGTATGCAAATTTTAATGATATAAATTTTGTAGATCATAACTTTTGATGCCGACTTGATTATTTTTTCTTAGTAATTTCCAACGACCACTCAGTAGTCATCAATTCTTCATCATTGGCATAGTAGGTTGATGTTGCAGGGTATACACCTCTTACAATGAATCCACCAGGGGTGGTATCCTCTGGGAATTCCTTCACGTAAACCTCGTCGGATGCATCATAATCACCAACGTCAAGTTCTCTGCTTTTAACAGTAATACCGTGTCTCTTTATTATTTGTTTGTATTTGAAATCCTTTAAGGTCTTTTTAGCTTTAAAGTGGATAGAAATGACATAGTTGGAGTTTTCTGGAATTTTAAACTCGATTTTTTCGGCTCCCAATACCGGAACGAAAGTAGGTTCTTGACCTTCAATTGAGATGGAGAATTGGATAATTTCAATGTCTGGATGGGATCTAGCAACTGTCATATTTACTGCTTGTTTATATTTTTGTATAAATTATACCATTGCCATAGCAGATTTGCAGCTATTTATATCTGCGATTTTTGACCTCGGCATCAAAAATGCGGGGGGTATTAAGCCTATACTAATAGTTTCACATGATACTTAAGAGTACTTACAAAATCAATAACAATTAAAGTGTTCCGATTCGATGCCCCATGATGCTACCGTACATATGATCAAGTAAGGCTTTTAATAATCAAATTCCAAACTATATCCACTCTTGTCACGTTTATTGAAATACATTTTAAATATATAAATCTTGATGCTTTCTATGATGATGTGCCCGGTGTTATGAGCCTAGACGTTCTGTTCTGAATGAATCCACTTCTTCTTGTAGAAGAGACTTTAAGTCTGATATCGAAGTAGCCATGTACTCAAACTTAAAATCAAAAGGTGCACTACATTCCGGTTCATCCTTCGGATCCCTAACTTTTATCAAGAATGTATGGTTCAAAGACTGATAAATATCTAACCTATCTTGAGGGTCCCAGCACAACAAGTTTTGCATCAAGTTAATGGCAGGCATTGACGCATATGGGTAGATGTGCTTTAAGCTAGAGGGCAAATACAGATCTTTAGTAGCCGAAGCAATATTCCAGTCGTATTTTCTGATGATACTAGCAGCAGGTGAGCCCAAAATCTTCACTATTTCACTGATCTGTTCTAACTGGTCTTTACCCATAAAGAGCGGTCTGCGACCATATAGTTCAGCAAGAATGCATCCAACAGCCCACATATCAACGGCTTTGGAATATCTTTTATTCGATAGCATTAACTCAGGAGCTCTGTACCAACGCGTCGCAACGTAATTAGTTATAGGGGCCGATTTCTGCTTGAAGTATTTAGGGTTTATACCTCTTGCCAATCCAAAATCACAAATCTTTAATACTCCCTGGAGTGTCACTAAGATATTTCCTGGTTTCAAATCCCGATGAATGACATCTGCCGAGTGTATATACTTCAACCCACATAAAATCTGGTAAATAAAGTTCTGGATATGAAATTCCGAAAACTGAATCGACGAATAGATAACTCTCGCCAAGTCGTAGTCAGCTAATTCCTGGATGCAATAGAGACCATCATATGGTGCCGTCGACACCAAATCCAAGTCAATTAAATTCACGATCTATCTCTGTGTTAGTACTGACTCTGTATGTATCAAAAATGGTATATAGTTACATTTCTATGACCCTTAAAGTGTCTCATGAGTTTCAATTCCCTCACAGCCCGCTTCATCAACACTTCCCTCTTAAATATACTGGACACCTTCTTTATTGCCAATTGCAAATTTTCGTCCCTATTAGATGATTTGGTATCAATAGCCGAGCATACGGTTCCGTACGATCCTTTCCCAAGTATACTTTGAATCTGATATCTAGAATTTATCGAAAAATTTGCATCTTTATAGATTATATGTTCATTTTTCTTCAAATTGTAATCCTCGATACTCTTAGACTGTTTCACTGGATAATTTTTAATGAAAGTGCTCATATTGCCTTTCTCTATAATATATATAATAATTTTAATGATCTACTCGCTTGAACGATTATCAGATACCACTAATAATATTATAGTAATGATTGCAAAATCGTTTGTGGTTGTAGCAAATGGAACAAAGTAACACAAAATCACCCAAATTAAAATTGAGTCATATTACATAATCAGCTAAAAAAATTGAAAGTGAAAAAAACTGAAATATTCTTCATACATCTCGAGACGGATTGATAGTATTCGATAGAATAAGAGACTAAACCATATTGTTAGCATAAATAATAACGGATATTAATATGAGTTCCTCGCACTGCAGATTTTATGAAAACAAGTATCCTGAAGTGGATGAAGTGGTCATGGTTAACGTCCAAGAAATCGCTGAAATGGGTGCTTACGTTAAATTATTAGAATACGACAACATCGAAGGGATGGTGTTGTTATCAGAATTGTCGAGAAGACGTATTCGTTCGATCCAAAAGTTGATTCGTGTAGGTAAGAATGAAGTTGCAGTTGTGTTGAGAGTTGACAAAGAAAAGGGATATATCGATTTATCGAAGAGAAGAGTTTCGGCTGAAGACATTGTCAAGTGTGATGAAAGATACAACAAGTCTAAAGCAGTTCATTCTATTTTGAGACACTGTGCCGAAAAGTTCACTCTTTCGTTGGAAACATTATATCAATCGATCGGGTGGCCATTAAGTAGAAAATACGGCCACGCGTACGATGCGTTAAAATTATCGATCACTGATCCTACTATTTTCGACGATATTGAAGCTCCATCTCCAGATGTGTTGGAAGAGTTAAAATTATACATTTCAAGAAGATTAACTCCTCAAGCTATTAAAATAAGAGCTGATGTTGAAGTTTCTTGCTTCAGTTACGAAGGGATTGATGCTATCAAGAAGGCATTGACTGCTGCTGAAGAAATGTCTACGGAACAAATGGCTGTTAAGGCTAAGTTGGTGGCTGCTCCATTATATGTCATTTCCGTTCAAGCTTTGGATAAGAACCAAGGTATTGCTTTATTGGAGAAAGCTATTGAGAAAGTATCTGAAAGTATTGAGAAGTCTGGTGGTATTTGTAAGGTTACTATGTCTCCAAAGGCAGTTACAGCTACTGAAGATGCTGAATTACAAGCATTATTAGAAAGAAAGGAAGCTGAAGATAAAGAGTCATCCGATGAAGAGGAAGAAGACTAAGTTAATGCTAGCATTTAATACCTCATTTCTCGCCTTTAACTAATTACTTGTCATTTTACCACTATTCTTTTCCTATATATAAATTTATTCATATTATGTATCATTATACGAAATTTTTTGAAGTAATAATTATGCAGTAGATTTCAATTATTGAACGGTAATGACTTACTAATAACCAACTGCTTTCTATTAGCTCTTTCTACTATATAAGCCGGCAAGTTCGATACAAGCAGCGAAGGAATTCGTAAATCAGTTACAGATTCCGGGATCAATAAGTGGTCGATATTCGTTAACTCCTGGTTTCCACTCAAGTCCAATGTCCTTAATTTGTTTCCGAATTTAACATTTCGTATGATTTTTAGTTCATTGTATGCCAAGCTCAAAAAAGTTAATGAATAGGGAAACTCTATTGATTCAACACTTTTTATGGAATGGTACCCTAGCCTTAAAATTTTTAAGTTTGGAGGAAAAATTACGTCTTTTAATGTAGTTATATGCTTATCATTCTCATCAATATCCGGGTCCATTTCAATATCAAGTAACTCCAATCCAGGTGGAAATTGAACATTTTTTAATGTTGTCACCAAGTTGTTACCAAGATATAATTCTTTTAATGCTGTAGGGAATTGTACTTTGTTAAGAGTCTTGATGTTGTTATTCCCCAAATACAAATTTTCAATACTGTTTGGTAACTTCAAAGGATTTATACTGTTAACCCCATTGAATCCCAAATTGACTTCTTTGAGAAATGCTGGCAACTTCAAACCTCTTGTGTTGGTCATAGATTGCTGTAAATTTAACGAATGAAGCAGATCAGGAAACTTAACTCCAGTCATAGACTCATTAGGTATGCAAGAAAGATCCAAATATTCTAAGCTTTCTGGGAACTTAGCCCCCTTAATACACTCTATTGGATTTTGGGATAGTGACAAATATTTCAAGTTTCTAGGAAAGTTAACTCCACGCAAACTATCAATTCTGTTTTGGGACACATCTAAAGTCTCTAATCTCGGAGGGAATTCGACATAATTCAAAAAATATATCTTATTTTCAACGAGCTGTAACTTTTCAAGTGATGACGGGAAGTTAACATTATCTATACTTGAAATAGACCCATTACAAGCTACTAGAACCTTTAAGTTAGGCGGCATCTTAAAGCCTGCTAATGTTTCTAACGAATATCCACCACCAATATTTAGTATCTCTAAGGAATCAGGAAATTTGACACCAGGAAAGAATCGAATGCAGTTTTCGCCATAGTCGAATATTTTCAAGTTTTTCCAATTTTGTATATCCTCCTGAATTTCTTGACCTAACTTAGCTAAATCATTTCTTTCAGTAAGATAAATCGTATTTATTTCATACTTATTTATAACCGAGCATTGAGTTACTTGATCCCCTGCTGTTTTACTCAATACCGCAAGAAACCTCAGATATTCTTGCCTCTCATACTCTTGGTAATCCTCCCATTTCTTTCGAGAATCAAAATGGAAATGATATGCTATTTCCGACATACTCTGCAATCGGGACGCATTGTGTTCAATAAAGTCAATTAACTTTTTCATATTATTTTCAAATTCATCATTATACTCCACACAAATATTTAAAAATTCGTATTGGGCTGTTGAAAACCTATCATCAGATTTCAATCCATCTATTGAATTAAGTTCAATTATATAAACATTTTCAGTTGTATTATTTTGAAGCCCTTCTAAAAGCATCTTCATGTGCGTATAACGAGGTTTGTCATATACGATAACGAGTCTGTTTTTCTTTACTGTTGAATGATTAATGGATTCCGAAGAATTAGATGCATAGTTGCTAGTTGGTTCTTCTAATTTTATTTTCTTCAATGGTGATGTTTCTATACTTGTAATAGGCGAACGTACAGGCTCGATATTAATATTTGATGGCTTGGACTCTTCACCTGGTAGTATATCAGGATCTATTACATGTTCTGGAACATTAGGTATTTTATTAGTATTATAGCTAGGCGGTATAGGCGGCGTATGAGATGCTTCCTCCATTTGTTTTGTACCTATTTTGTACGTAGTATTTCTATATAAACAAACTCAGTTCGTATTTTCATAATTTTTTTTTTATGCTCACTGCTTCGCTATCAAAAAAATGTTAAGAAATTCCTGTTTCCTATTAAGAAGCTTCTGTATATTATGTATATGCGCAATTATTATATATTAACTCTAAGTTTGATAAAATTTACCAACAATTTATTAAAATTAAGCCCTTCTAGGGGTCCATTTGAAACAACTTCTTAAAGCAAGACCGAAAGGAACTTTTACTGATAAATGTCCACCGTAATCCGAATCAGATTCAGCATCCACTAAAGTATCACGACCCAAAATGTAACCTCTTAATAATAATAATGAGATTGCACATACGCTAAATGATACTCCAGCAAATACAGTACAGTAAACATATTGTGTAGGATCAACAAAACCTCCACTCCCAGTTTTTAAAGAAACCCCAATAACAGGAGATGCAATTCCTGCTCCACCTAAAAACATCCACAACATACAGAAAGTGACGTTTAATTTATTCATACCAACAAGTCTTGCAACAGTAGGAGCGACAGTACCATAAATAGAACCCATCAATGAGCCCATAATTAAAGCAAAAACGATAATTGTTGCATAGTTCCTAGCAGGTATCCACATGGCCAAAGTGAATGTTGCACATAAGGTATATGCAACGAGTGCCATAGTAATGGAACCAACTTTGTCTGCAGTGAGCCCAACGAGGGGTCTTCCCACACAAGAGCCTAATTGAACCATTGCGGACACAATTGAACCTTGGTATTCGGTATAGCCTAATGATGTGGTAAAGTTAACCAACGTATACAATACTACAACGTACCCGAACATACAAGTCACCGCATACAACGTAAGAAGCCAGAACCCTGTACATCTTAAACATTGCATATCGAGAATAGTGAATTCAATTTTAGCATGTTTTGAACGAGATCTAATGATTGCTATGGCTATCCATACTAAACCAAAAGCTATGATACTTTGACATCTAAGAGCCCAGAAAACATCCCTAACCTGAATAACTTTTTGCATTCCAAGATTAAATACAATACCACCAACTCCTGACCCAGCTGTTGCCAAGCCTCCCAGCAAGGTTCTCCTCTTCTTGAAGTATTGTGGAAGTAACGTCAATCCTGGAAGAGAAATACACGCTAATCCAAAACTATTTATGACCCCCTGTGTCATGTATAATTGCCAACGGCTAACTGCAAAACTAGCCATCATTAAGCCCATAAATTGCAAGCAATTCCCGAGGATTATCAAAGGTCGTGTTCCAATTCTACCCTGTAAGTAGTTAATAAACGGCGAGAAAAGTAATCCACCCCCAAATGCTATTCCCCCAATGGCACTATAATCCAACTTCGTAGCTCCATTAAACGTTTCATTATTCAAATAGTACGAGAAATAAATCGCAAACCCTGAGTTCATTCCCCATGTTGAAAAATTAAGCAAAAATACCCCGAACACTATTACCCACGCATATCCAACATCATATTGAAATTCATTAGCATCTTTTAGTGGCTTATCTTTCTCCAAGTCTGAAGGTACAATATTATTCTCTGAGTTTGTACTAAGATTCTCCACATTTGGTTCACTTCCATCTTGGCTCATTGTGTGTTGTTGGTTGATTTCTTCCTTTTTAAAAGATTCGCTCAGTCTATCTTCCATCTTCATATATTAATACACAATATCTTTCACTATGGATACTAATATGAGGATTTACTTCGCTCTTAAACCCATCCTATATAAAAAAAGTACATTATTAATAGTCATAGAACGGCGCAGGTTATGCACAATTGACTTAGAATTTTTTTTTCGGACCGGTTAAAGCATCCGCGCGTGCGAACGACTCAAACGAATGCCGTTTGAAACAAATTGCAACCAGTCTATTGCTTATATCTTTCCATTTCAATACCTTCCGACGACATATTTACATTAAGCAAAGTAATGCTTCGCTCGGATCAAGAATCGCTCGATCGGATCGATATAACGAAGATAAATCTTTGCGACCAGTTTACGGCTGATAAGTTTCGAACGCATATATCACATCAGAGCAGTACTTCGATCGGATCGGGTCTATAAGGATAAGAATTTATCTTTGCAACCTGTCTATGGCTGATATTGTCCCATCTCTATACGCTTTGACAACTTATTTACTCCAAACTGAGTAGTACTTCGATCCGATCGAAAGATTATCGATCCGATCGATATAACGAACGACCTGTTTATGGCTGATATCATACCTCTATACGTTTCGACAACATATATTACACCAAGCAAAGTAATACTTCGCTTGGATCGAGAATCGCTCGATCGGATCGATATAACGAAGATGAATCTTTGTAACCAGTTTACGGCTGATATCACATCTCTATACGTTTACACCGCATATATTACTCTAAGCTAAGTAATACTTCGATCGGATCGATAGTGATTAAAACTCACTCTTGGTCACATTTTCACTAAGAAGAGATGTGTTCGAGAAACACTCGTACTATGTGTCATTATTCACCTAAACAACATTCCCTTGTAATAATGACTTAATCTAGAGCTTTCCAGGGTTTAGAAAGGGAGGAGGCTTTAAAATGACGTGATACCGTTGAAAAAAATAAACATTACAAAAGGGGCAAGCTGGGAATTGAACCCAGGACCTCCCGCACCCTAAGCGAGAATCATACCACTAGACCACATGCCCTCTTGCAAGTAAATTTAAAAAAATTATTATATATGAGTTAGTATAAGGAGGTAAGCGACATTATGTCTATTCTAAGGGATATAGAAGCAATTGGGACAAAATATAATACTACTGTCATCGATTAATGTATCTGTCTGAAGAGTGGGCTGACGTAATGAAAATAACGATTGATTGACCCGAATCACACTAAAGGTTATGCCATATGTGGTATTGTCATTGAAAGGAAAGAGATGGAAAATTAAGTTATATGTAAGCTGAGGATATTGATATAGGCTAGAGTTAGTTGGTTACTTTGAATTGAGAAGTGAAAATTATTCATTAATGTTATTTCGTTATTGGCAAACAGACTAATCTAGATTATAGACATTTCAATGCGCGACATTATATGATCCGGTCAAATATGCTATAACCTAGTCTGTGAGCTCTTTGAACTCCATTTCTTAGACATTAGTACGTTTTCTATGATCATCACAGGCCCTATATTCAGGAGAGTTCTTCCATACTCTTCCATAAGGGAGACTCTCAGTTTCAAGAAAGGGTTACATCTGTCGAGAAGCCTTTTGAGTGAGAATCGTTTAAATTCTGTTCCACCAGATCGTACCAGAAATATAGGCATAATTGCCCATATTGATGCAGGGAAGACAACTACCACAGAAAGAATGCTTTTTTATAGCGGAAAGACTCGTCGAATTGGAAATGTAGATGAGGGAGATACAGTGACGGATTATTTACCATCAGAAAGAGAAAGAGGCATCACTATTCAACTGGCAGCTATCACGATTCCTTGGAATCAAAACAAAATTAACATTATAGATACTCCAGGACATGCTGACTTTACGTTTGAAGTTACAAGATCTTTGAGAGTCTTGGATAGCTGTGTGACTATATTGGATGCTGTTGCAGGAGTGGAAGCGCAGACAGAGAAAGTTTGGAAACAAGCGCAGTCACTAGGGATTCCAAAGATTGCCTATGTGAATAAGATGGATAGAGATGGTGCCGGGTTCAGTAGGACTGTGAAAGAGATTATCCAAAAATTGCAAACACGAGTTGTTTTATGTAATATCCCGTACTGGGAGACTCCTGAAAATGATGTACCCATTTTCAAAGGTGTTCTAGATGTGTTAAACAAAAAGCTTCTAAAGTGGAATTCAGAATCAAATTCTAATGGAACTGATATCAGTGTTACTGACATTGAAAAAGAGAAAGATAAGTATCCAGATTTGTTCGAAATGGTTAGTAAGAGTCGTGAATCAATGGTTGAAACTCTAGGTGAATTTGACGAAACTATCATAGATTCATTTTTGGAAAATGATGAAGATTATATGAAAATTCCCGCATCGGTTTTAAACTCTGCTATCAAAAAGAGTACAATCGCTAATTATGTTACTCCTGTATTTTGTGGATCATCCTTCAAGAATATAGGTGTTCAGCCTCTTATGGATGCAGTTGTGAATTTCTTGCCTTCTCCTTTAGAAACAAAAATTCCTGAAATTAGTTCCAGTGCTCCTAAAGCTTTGGCTAAGATGAAAGGTAAGAATCGCAAAAAGAAGGTAAGCTCAGAATTGACTGAGGTACCATTGACTATGGATCCAAAACGTGGATTAGTCATTAATAAAAACCCAAATTTGACAACAGCATTGGCGTTTAAGGTTATTACTCATCCGACTCGAGGTGTCATGACTTTTTTTAGGGTTTACAGTGGTAAATTAACATCTCATACGACGGTCATGAATACCCGTACTGGAAAGAAGCTTAATCTCAGAAAGTTGTTATTAATGCATGGTGATGAACCAGAAGTTGTGCCCCTGATTAGTGCTGGTAATATAGGAGTTATTTCCGGTACCGATGATGATATTATTACTGGTGATACGATTGTATCGCACGGTCCGGTGAACAAGCCATTTACTGACTTAGAGAGCAGCTTAAAAATGTTACCAATTGAAATACCACCTCCACTCTTTAATTCCTCAATTGAACCATTGACTGCAGGTGATACAAGACATATGAATAGTTGTATACAGATATTGTTGAGAGAAGATCCTTCGTTGAAGGTAAGTGTTGATGAAGATCTTGGGCAAATCATTTTAAGTGGAATGGGTGAATTACACTTAGAAATCATTAAGGAGCGCTTAGTTAAAGACATGAAAGCTAACGCCAGACTAAGAGATGTTGCTGTCTCTTACAAAGAAACATTGGCAAAACCAAATTATCAATTGGTCACACAAACAACAGGTGATAATGGGTGTGTTTCGGTAGATATCTCAATGGATTCTTTCGAAGGACCAGCCGAAGAATCCAGCTTTGCAGAAGAAGATGGTGCAATTGTGCTAGAACATGAAAATAATATCATTATTTTGGAACCTTCTGCTACCCCGGATTACATGCAAGCTGCAATTGACGAAAGACGCTGGAAATCTGACCATTCATTGGAGGATCTTCAAGAGAGTTTGGTTCATGGCTGCATCACTGCATTGCAGCTAGGTGGACCTATATTTGGATTCGCTTTACATTCCACTGTCATCCGAATTAAAAAGTGGAACTTCCCCGTTGATTCAAAGGATTATAATTCTTCCTCATTATTGGATGTCAGTAGGCGAGCAGTCACGAAGAATATAAAGGACCTAGGAGAATCAGATAAGGATTTGTTTAGTCTTTTAGAACCTATCATGCAAACAAAAGTATACATTAATTCCGACTCACTTGGAGAAGTCGTCCACGATTTGACTCACAGGTGCCAGGCAACCATTACTTCCATTGATGATGAATCTGAAAACATGGATGCATTGAACTGGGCAAATGAAGAATCTGAGAGAGTGTATGTACCACCTGATTACACCATGAAGAATACAAATAATCTTCATGTTGAATTGAGAAATAAAAAGGTGATTATTGCTGAAACACCTTTGAGAGAAATGATTGGCTACTTATCTCGTTTAAGATCGATTACTCAAGGTAGAGGGGTATTTGATATGAGTTACCTTGGCATGAAAAGGGTAATTAAATCAAGATTGGCTAATATATCCAGTGAGTTTAATTTCATGTAATTGTAAATAGTTAATAGACATATTTCTTTGGAATTCACGTGCGTAATAATTTTTGACCATTTCCCCAGGTGTTCGAATCACATACAAACGGTAACTTTTAGCTTAGATTAATTGAATATAGTTTCGGTCAAACATCTAGTATAATCGAAAGCAATATACAATCATGTCCAACGGCCAAAAGTCACTTTCTCCAGTTGATTTTGCTAATGATGAATCTCAATCTGTTGGATCGTCTTCATCATCATCATTCGTTCCTGTTGAACAGAATTCAGAAAATGCTATACAAATTATCAATGAAAATAAGCAATTCAATGAAAATATTTTAAAGTATATTGATAAGTCTACCAGCTCATCAGACATTGGTAATAACTATCATATTATTTCTGTTTTTGGATCGCAATCAACTGGTAAATCAACCTTATTGAACCATCTATTCAATACCAACTTTGATGTAATGGATGAATCAAAGCGTCAGCAAACCACTAAGGGTATTTGGATGGCTCATTCACCTTTGGTTTCATCAACTTCGATAAATGGCTCTAAATCAGACGAAAATATATTTGTAATGGATGTTGAAGGTACAGATGGTAGAGAGAGAGGTGAGGATCAGGATTTCGAAAGAAAAGCAGCTTTATTTGCTTTGTCTACGTCTGAAATATTGATCATTAATATATGGGAAACGCAGATCGGTTTGTATCAGGGAGCAAATATGGGATTATTGAAAACTGTCTTTGAAGTCAACCTTTCGTTGTTCGGAAAGTCGAAGTTAGATAAAAATGATCATAAAGTATTATTATTATTTGTTATTAGAGATCATATTGGAGTTACTCCATTGGAAAATTTGGCTGCCACATTGACTCAAGATTTAGTGGCAATGTGGGATAGCTTAAGCATACCTCCAGAGTTGTCTCATTTGCAATTTCAAGACTTTTTCGATATTGCTTTCCATACCCTAGGCCACAAGGTTTTGCAACCGGAAAAATTTACTGAAGATATAAAACTCTTGGGAAATAAAATTATCGACACTAATAACATTGAATACTTATTTAAAAAGAATTACCATCACAATATCCCTGTTGATGGTTGGACTATGTACGCAGAAAGTTGCTGGAATCAAATTGACAGCAACAAAGATTTAGATTTACCTACGCAACAAATATTGGTAGCAAAATTTAAATGTGACGAAATTTTGAACATGGTATATGACGAATTTGTTTTAGGATTTGATGAACATTTGTTGAAGAATGCTCCATCGAGCTCCTCTGATACTGAATCAAACATTGATTACAGGGAATTGGGATTATCTTTTATGCAAATGAGAAATGCTACTCTTGAAAATTTTGAATTAGCGGCATCTAAATATAATCAATCTGTTTATGAACAAAAGAGGGCTGCTTTGTCGTCAAAAATTAATGACAAGTTTAGCGAAATTTTCGAGATTTACGTCAAAGATCTAGTTAATAAGTACACCAAAACATTTACCAATACTGTATCTTTTGGAAAGAAAAAATTACAAGGCAATACATTCCATGAAGGAATTATCAATTTGCAAAAGTCTATTTTCCAGGAATTTTCTGAAAATATAGCATTGATTTCATTAGACGGTGATTTGGAGTATGAGAATCATGTAAAGGGATTACAATTGAAATTGGACCAAATGGTTTCTAAGCAGCAAATTATCGAGCTCAATTCTATTATAACTAAATCGTTAAAAAAATTAAATAATAGCTTGGGTAAAGTAATAATTGAAGAATTGAATAACCCAAAGAGTGAAACATGGGATAATATCTTAGAGAAGTTTAACCTGTATGTGGATAACACTATTACCAAATATGAGATTGGTCCAGGTGAATATGACTTTGGATTAGGAACTTCATTGCAAACAAATATCGGAGCAATTGATAAGTTTAAATATAAATCATGGGTTAGTTTCCACGAATTGATCCATAAATACATATCAAAAGATAATGTATTGAATCTGTTGAAGGATAGATTTGATGATAAATTCAGGTATGATGAGAATGGATTACCAAGATTGTATCAAAACGGTCATGAATTAGAGAATAGCTTTAATGAATCCAAATCTTATGCATTAGAGATCTTACCGGTATTGACAATTGCTAAATTGAGCGACGGAACTGAGATTTTACCTGAGTATGATATTTTCGATAAACGATTGAAAAATCAATATGGTGGTGCCTCAGTTGTTACTACTGATGATCAACAGATTGATGTTGATTCTGACAGTGAAGACGAGGACGTAGAGACTCCATGCTTTGCAGAGATTTTATCAGAATCTGATAAAGCGGCTATTTTGGCTAAATTTAAGAAAGAGATTAATGCCAAGTTTGTCGAGACAAAGAGATCTATCATTCAAAATGTGACCCAGATTCCTTACTATATATATTTAGTTATTTTGGTTTTGGGATGGAACGAATTTATGGCTATCATTCGTAACCCATTGTTCTTCACATTGGCTCTACTTTTAGGAGCCGGTGGATATGTGATGTACCATTTGAACTTATTAAAGCCAGCCAGCATTGTGGCACAACGGATGATCGATGAATCGATTGTATTGGCCAAGCAAAAGTTAAAAGAGTTCTTACTCGACGAACACGAAACACATGGGCATAATTTGAATAAAATCAGTGGCACCAAAACACCCGAAGACGAGCCAATCGAATTAGATAACTTAGATCCTAAGTAATACTCTCTATATATCTAATGCCAATTCGTTACATAGTTTTAATTTTCGATCCTAGACCGTTGGATGCAAATTCATGCCCCACAGAGAAACAGGTGCAGGGTTACTGTGACATTAGTGGGTTACACTATCCCAGTTCCCCTATTGTTACAGAAATATCCTGCAACCTTACAATAGATAAATTCGATCGCACTAAATCGGCATTTACTGACAGACAAGCCATAGGCATATTCTTCCTAGCATCACATCTTTCGAACACGAGTTACACAATTCATTGTTTAAATCACTAGAAAACAATCTAATAAAGCATCTAAGCTTTACCTCTATTTACTATTCGATTGGCATTAAACCAACATTTTGCCTCATCCGGGTCGTTTTATGGCCGCGTGAAGAATGGTTGCACGAAGTCGAATAAATAGATTTTACCAATTCATTCACCCTTAAACGTAAATTTAAAAATACATTTGAACTAGTATTCAGCTAAAGGGGATGAAGGTCATGACACATTCAAAGCTTACAAATTTTTAGTATGCCTGTTACATCAACCGGCATGTTGTAGAGAATTAAGCCCATAGTATAAGCAAGCGACATTTCATACGACAATATACGACATAATGTAACCAGAAAAAATATTACACAAAATTCTTTGAATCAATGTAACAGTAGGACAAACAGTTCTAGTGATGTTACATCCTGAAAAATGTACCAACAAAGGCTTGTATTGTTAACAATTTGTAGTTGCAACACATAAACAAAATTCAGGCAAGGTGATAATATAAATTGGACAACATACCCATTACTGATAAATTGCTGATAATATTCAACAATATTATTGCGCTTCTTTTGCATCTAACTAGCATAACTTAAAATAGGTTACAATTTGACAAGAAGAGATATATTTGTATTTCAGAAAGCGAATTAATATTAAGAGCAAACGATAAAAATTGGTAGTTTTTAGTTTAAGTCAAAGATTACTTAGCAACGTACGATTTTATGTGGTGATATTGGTTCTCCGGGATACGAATAAGAATTGAAAACATACATAATAGCAGTAATGATACATACGATTATTACGCCAGGATTTCCCACACTATCAGGTACGGGCTCACCTAACCTGTTGAAAGATCAACTGCTGCACCCCGTTATCGAAGAAACTGCATCAATAGACTCTGATTTGGGTGCGTTATCAACTTCACCCAGTTCACTTAGCAGTGACTTATCAGTTGCACCCAAAACAACGTTAGAGAAGGCAGTACAAGAATTTACTCAGAATGTTGACCCCTGCAGCTTAAAATATCATTCGGATTGCTTATTAGACGACTTTAACGAATCGCTTTCGGAAAACTCGAAGTTGACAATGTTGCCCAACTACAATATTAGTCCTACAGGCAAGGAAGAAGGAAACTTCTTAATTATAGATGTGGGAGGGTCAACACTTCGTGTTGCAATCATAAGAATTGATCCTTTCGTTTATGAATCGGAGGATCGTTCTAAACGAGTACATATTATCATAGAGAAAAAATGGCATATTAATGACTCCTCAAAAATAATTGATTCTGAATTTTTTAAATGGCTTAGTTCAAAAGTGTACGAGACATTACAAGAGCAGAATTTAATAAAAGTTGATGATTTGGTTATCAACACTGGTATTTCTTGGTCTTTTCCTTTGGAGCAGGTTTCTCACAATTCGGGCAAAATTGTGTACGTTGGAAAAGGCTATACCATTGCATCTGATATTTACAATCAAGATTTAAAAAAATTATTAGAAAACTCATTGTCAGACAATTTCAATATTATTATTGATATTAAAACTATTATCAATGACTCCTTGGCAGTGTATTCAGCAGGTTCATTCTTGGATAAACATATGAAATTGGCACTTGTTCTAGGAACAGGATTTAATATGTGTTGTTCATTAAATACTTATAAGTTGCACGAAGGGAAGAAATTACATCAAGATGCGATCCTCCTCAATACAGAGTTATCGCTCTTCGGTCACACTTTGATTTCTGACTTAGCAAGTAAATATGATATTAAGATTGATAAAAGATTTGATTTCAAGGAGACGAAACTTAATTTCAAACCACATATGACGGTTGATCCAATTACGAATGATATTTTTCAACCAAGTGAATTAATGACGAGTGGTAGATATTTATGTGAGCTAACAAGATTGATTTTGATTGACTTGATTGAAGCAAAAGAAATTTTCTCTCAATTAGATGAAAAGGAATTGTCTCCAATTTTCAGAAACTATGAGGGTATCACAGGTCAATTAGTGTGCTTTATATCAGAAGTTGACAATGAAAGATTAATTCTTGAGAAGGTATGCGAAGAATTTGGCTGGAACAGATTTTCGATTACGCTTTCTGATATAAGCAAGTTAAAAATAGTTGTTAATAGTGTGATTCAAAGAGCTGCATTTATAGTAGCAATCGCGATGGTCAGTTTTATAAAACTATTGAACCATCATAATGGATGTTACGGACAAGATCTTCTTACCATAGGATATGTCGGATCTGTATTACTTCATTTTAAAAACTATCGGAAATTGATATTGAAATATGTAAATGACAATGACGATATCAAAAGGTTGAATATAAGAATAGATTTTAAATCAATTGATAATAGTTCGATTGTTGGCGCTGCAATTGGAGCAGCATATTATAAATAAATTAATTAATTAATGCATAGATTTTTATCAATATGTCGTGTAGCTAATCCAATATGGTTCCTAAGTAGAAGTATTCTTCTATGAACATACATTCATGTTGTAAAGTGTTATAAACTTTTGCTTTTCAATTTTAACGCCCATAGACTACAAGCAAGATACACTCTTCAAAATCTGTTAAGTAAATTCCTGGCTAAATAACTCTTACATAAATTACAACTTAGCCCTAAGGCCAGCAGCATCATTATCGCAGACTACCATCACATTGTGGTGATCTTGCAAATATGAAGATGGATATTTTGCATCATTTTTGGCACCATAGAGGGTCTTTTCTAGTGCAAACTTCTTATTCTTACCTAACACTATAATAACGATCTCGTCAGAATTATCCAAAATTGTGGAGATCCCCACAGATAATGCATGAGACGGAACCTGAAGTTTATCATTATTGAAAAATCTGGAATTAGCTTGAAGAGTTGAATCGACCAATTCAACCTTTCTTGTAATTGATTCTCTAGACGACCCAGCTTCATTAAATGCTAAATGGCCCTCTGGTCCCAATCCGCCCATAAAGAGATTGATGCGCCCAAAACTCTTGATCTTAGCCTCATACCTCCTGCATTCACCTTCAATGTCCTTAGCCAAACCATTCAATATGTTAATGTTTTCTCTGGGTATGTCAATATGATTGAAGAATTTATTGAACATAAAATAATGATAAGACTGTTCATTCGAAGGTTTCAATCCAATGTATTCATCCATATTAAATGTTACAACATTCTTGAACGACACTTTTCCTTGTTTATACGCCTCAATTAACTTTGCGTATACACCTTCAGGAGATGAACCAGTTGGAAGACCAAGAACGAATGGTTTGGATGCTGTTGGTGCAAATTGGCTAATTCTATCAATAATGTAGTTTGCCAAATACGTTGATGCATCTTCTTTTGAGCTAAATGTAACTTGTTTCATTATTAGCCTATATGATTTATAATTCCTTTTTTAAACTATATGGACAATTATTTCCATTATTTATAAGTTTATACCAATTAGAAAGGTATTTGTAGTTGTCATATCTCTCAGTTTTTGTAGTAACGTTACATTGAGAACTTATTTCTCATCTCTTATCATTGCGCATTCACGTTTTTCAATTTACTACCTAATGTAACATACTTTAGGTTGCAATGCAACATATATAAAGAACTTGAATATATGGCATATAATTATATATAAAAGTATATGAAAATATATTTTATCTAATGATATCTTGGAGTCAATAAGTTAACTACAATATGTCGTTTACAAAGTTCACTAATTGCCATTTATGCGACCAGGGCACTATCTTATATGACACTGAGCTATATGTGGATAATGATACTGGTAGAATTGTTAGCAAACCAGAGAAGGATGCCAAAATTGAAGTTGTTGATTTAGGAGGTAATATATTAGCCCCGGGTTTCATTGATATCCAAAACAACGGAGTATTCGGATTGAATTTTTCGTCTTTAAATGGTGAGTCTAATGAGGAAGATGTTGCAGGGTTTAAGAATCACTATCGTGATGCAATGGCTAAATACCTAGCTACGGGAGTGACGTCTATTTGTCCTACTGTGACCTCAAGCTTTCCAGAGGTATATGAGAAGGTTTTACCGGTGTACAAAGCCAGCCGTTCTGAAGTTCAGACCGATTCTCTTGGAGCGCACTGTGAGGGTCCGTTTATAAATTTGAAGAAGAAAGGATGTCATCCTACTGAGACATTCACAGACGCCAAAGGGGGCTACAAGGACATCTGTAGGGTGTATGGAGGAGATAATCTTTCCGAATTCGTGGCTATAGTAACTGCAGCACCTGAAATCGAAGGGATCTTGGACGCAATTACTGATTTGAAGCAGAATAGTATCATCGTTTCCATTGGTCATTCTGCAGCCGATTACCCAACGGGTTTACAGGCTATAGAAAACGGTGCTACCATGATAACTCATTTGTATAATGCCATGCCCCAACCTCATCACCGGGATGCCGGAGTTGTGGGCTTAATAACATCTCCAATTGCAAAAAATACGCCATACTTTGGTTTGATAACCGATGGAGTACACGTAGACCCTTCAATGGCCACTATAGCATACAGATCGAACCCAGATAAGTGTATCGTGGTTACTGATGCGATGCATTTAATTGGATTACCAGATGGAACTTACAAGTGGGACAATCAACTCATAACCAAGTCAGGCCCCAAGTTATATTTAAAAGGAACTAAGACATTAGCTGGTGCGGCAACTTCATTGCCACAATGCATGAGAAATTTAAGAGCTTGGACCAATATTTCGCTTGCTGAAGCAATCAAAACTGTCACTAATAACCCAGCTAAATCAATTGGGGTAGAGAAGAAGAAAGGATTCTTGAATGTGGGTTGCGATGCGGATTTGGTAGTTGTAGACAAAAATGGGTTTGTTAAAAACGTTTATAAATTGGGTAAACCAATTAAATCTTCAGATGAAAGCCAACCTCCCAAGTTGATGGCTGCTTTATAATGACTTTAAGCTCATATACTTCTTATTATGTATACTAGATTTTTTTATATAGACAATATAAGCGGTAATACCTACTAGATGAGAGAGAGCAATTTGTGTGACAAGAATGTAAAGCGGAACCGATATGGATTTAAACGGCTCACTCTGCCCTTTTTTTAATAAGTCAACAAGAAGGTTATTTTCAAACTGACGGTCTAACTATTATACCTCGATTATCAAGATGGGATTCAATATCCATTGGCTTATGCGAAGGTCATACAACCGGGGTAATTTCATAATGATTCGGAAATATGCTACTGCAAGCGAACCTATAGATCATCATTCTAAGCATAATTTACATCCCTGGCCTAATTCAAAGAAGCCTACACCATACGAGATCTTTCATATTGATTCTAAGGATGAAAACCTCTCTGTATTGGAGTTTAATAAAATTTTAAAGAGGATTCACTCTAGCTATGTTAAGATTTATCACCCAGATATATCAAGCAATATAGAAATCCTTGATTCCAAGCAACGGCCCTTGACTCAACAAATGAAGAGAGATAGATTTGATCAAATCATGACTGCTTATGAACTTTTGAAAGATCCTAGACGAAGAACAGCATACAATAGATACAAAGGTACATCATGGGATTCATACCAACCCCAAAGCAATTCATTTGAATCTTACCGAATGGCCAATGCCCACAGGAAAAAGTACAACTTTGAAAATGATGAGGAGTTCTGGCGGGCTGGGACTTGGGAAGATTATTATAAGATGAAGTTTAAACGTAAACCACCTACAAAGGAAGAGCTAGACAAGAACAAATACAAGATCCTTGTCGGTGTTCTTGCCGTTGCTACCCTAGCATGTGGATTAGAAATAATGCTTGCGTTGAATAAAACGAAGGAGATGAATCGCCAGATCACTTTGCTGAATTTGAAATCAATGCAAGATTTGCAGAGAAGTACAGACAATTACGGAGAAGGTACTACTCGTTTTCTGCGAATTAGGCGGTTTTTGTTACAGAGAAGGTCTGCTTTCATTAACGAAGATGATGTGAATCTTGAACAGCTTAAGGCCGAAGATCGTAAACTTTTAGCAAAATATGCTCAGCAGCAAGTTGACAAGTTCTAGCACTAATGATATATTTAATGACCCCATATATAATGTATGTTTATAAGTCTCTAGACAATAAATGTCATAATTTTGTATTCTTTACGT
Source organism: Debaryomyces subglobosus (assembly GCA_003708965.2). NCBI lineage: Eukaryota > Fungi > Ascomycota > Pichiomycetes > Serinales > Debaryomycetaceae > Debaryomyces > Debaryomyces subglobosus. The sequence goes on along the minus strand of PPOW02000004.1, from coordinate 644,778 downwards.
CCCGGTATCGCAATGACGCAGTGATATATTTTTCAAATTCTCGTCCGACCGATAAGTTAACTTGAAAGAATCAATTGATGAAAATAAAACTAAACCACATACTCAAAATGGATTTCATGAAACCGGAAACTGTATTGGATTTGAACAATATCCGCCAAGCTCTTGTGAGGATGGAAGACTCTATTGTCTTTGATTTGATCGAAAGATCACAGTTCTACTCTTCACCCTCTGTGTACGAACCCAACAAGTTCCAAATTCCTAACTTCGATGGATCATTTTTAACATGGTCCTTATTGCAAATGGAAAAAACACACTCACAGGTAAGAAGATATGAAGCTCCTGATGAAACACCTTTCTTCCCCAGCGAGCTTTTACCATCTTTCTTACCATCAATAAAGTACCCAAAGATTCTCGCATCTTATTCAGACGAAGTCACCGCCAATGACCAAATCTTGAAAACATATGTTGAGCTGATTGTGCCACAAGTATCTTGTAAGGCTGGTGAGCAACAAGAGAACTTGGGATCAGTGTCTGTTTGTGATGTTAATTGCTTACAAACCTTGTCGAGAAGAATACATTTCGGAAAATTCGTAGCAGAGGCTAAATATCAATCAGACAAAGCCATGTACATCCAACTTATTAGAGCAAAGGATGTTAAAGGAATTGAGGCTTCTATTACTAATTCCGCAGTTGAAGCTAAGATTTTGGAACGTTTGATCGAAAAGGGCCATTCATACGGGGTAGACCCATCATTGAAATATTCGCAGAACCCACAATCAAAAATTAACCCAGAAATCATAGCCAAGATCTACAAAGATTTTGTCATTCCTTTGACAAAAGTTGTTGAAGTTGATTACTTGCTCAGAAGACTTGAAGATGAATCAGAGGAAGAATTGGCGAAGTACGAGTAATTTCGATTTCACCAATATTAGATGATGCGAGCTGAATTCCATAGCATTTACGTCTTCAGTGCATAAATAAGAATTGGCTTCACTTGCCCCATATATTTATATCTATATTGCATTGCTACATGTTATCAGTGTTTTATTTCTATTAATCTCTGTTAGTGCATATATTTAATTAGTTAATACAATCAATAACCAATACGCTTTTCACCGTTACTGAAAACTACACTTGCATAAATTCACATCTTCGATATTATTTTACCTGTTTGGACACGTAAATTTAAGTCTAATAACAAACAATAGACACGTAGGATCAAGTCTTTATACCATCGTCTGGTCCATTGACCCAGTTTTCCACGTTTATAACCACGTTCTTTGTGTACATGTGCGCATTCTAGAGAATTTAACAGCCATTTTACCTGGGTATAAATAGTGCTATTGAACCATAATGTACCGTTAGCAACTCTATTTATTCAATAAACCTTCAATATGTCAGAAATAATTCTTGAGCAACCAATTGATTTATCAAAATTGTGTATTTTAACCAGTATCTCACTCGTATGTGCTGTTTTGGTTATTTCTAGAGTCAATGAAAAAGTCCACTCCGCCTTAGTTTTTGCTTGGGCATGCTTCGTTAAACCTATTATTAGTAAGGTGACTAAAAAACCTACAGAACAGCAGCAATCTTTGGAACTTTTCTACAAAAACCAAGCGCATGTGTATGATAAGACGAGAGAGGTATTGTTAAAAGGACGTAAAGAATGCTTGAGATTGGCTACAGCACATCTCTCCAAGAAAAGGAATATTGTTTGGGTTGATATTGGAGGGGGTACAGGCTCCAACATTGAATATATGGATCAGATAATGTCGATTTCCAAAAATTTCAAGGCCGTTTATCTCGTAGATTTATCACCATCATTGTGCGAGGTTGCGAAAAAACGGGTTGCTGATAAGAGATGGAATAACGTGCATGTTATTGTTGCAGACGCTTGCGATTTTGATATTGGGTATGAAAGGGCAGACTTGGTCACATTCTCCTACTCATTATCTATGATCCCAACCTTTCATGGTGCCGTTGATCATGCCGTTAAGTTATTGGATAAAACAGGTGTAATCGCTTGCGTAGATTTCGGAGTGCAAACCGAGGAATCTTCGATTGGTAGAGTGAATACTTTAGGAGGAATTGTCAACAGAAACATTCCATGGGTTTTGAGAAACTTCTGGCGTATCTGGTTTGAAGCAGACAAGGTATTCTTGGACCTGTCGAGAAGACATTATCTTGAATATAAGTTTGGTACCATTAAATCACTCAACTGTTACAATAACAAATTGGGTCGTATTCCTTATTACATTTGGGTTGGATGTGACAAGTCCAAGTCGTCTTCCTTATTAACTAGAATCAACTGCTTGGCAACTGAATCTCCATATCTTGCTCCGTCTGATGATAAGAACAAGGATATCGATATGCCTATATCTAAGGGACACGAAGCTGCTCTCATAAATTTCCAAAAGAATTTACCATATCCATCTATATACTACCAAAGAGAGATCTGGAGAGTTTACTTTGATGAAATTAGAGACCAGTATGCACAATTTAAGAACCAATATGTTTACGCATTCACTTGGGAAGACCCTCGTGAAGATCATAACATTTTGAAATTTACTTCTGAAGATACCGTCTTGGCAATCACTTCAGCCGGAGACAATATTTTGTCTTATGCCACTTTACCAACCCCTCCAAAAAGAATCCATGCTGTTGATTTAAACCCATGTCAAAACCATCTTCTAGAATTAAAGCTCGCTTGCTTCAGAGCTTTGTCAAGAGATCAGATCTGGTCCATTTTTGGTGAAGGTAAAGTAAAGAATTTCAAGGATTTGTTGGTCGATAAATTGAGTCCTCATGTCTCTTCCAATACCTTCCAATACTGGATGGATAGAGGTGACAAAACATTTAACCCTAAAGGTAACGGCTTATATGACACTGGTTCCACTAGATGGGCTTTGAGGTTAGCTAAATGGGTCTTCAAAATCTGTGGAGTAACCAAGTACGTGGATATGCTCTGCGAATGTGATACCTTAGAAGAACAACAACGAATTTGGAACGAGAAGATAAAGCCAACATTATTCAACCCAATGGTTAGCTCGTTACTCATTGGTAACCCCGTATTCTTATGGAAGGCATTGGGGGTTCCAGCTAACCAAGCAGCCATGATGGGTAATTCGATTTTAAAATATGTTGTCGATACTTTTGATCCAGTCATTAAAAGATCGCTTATCTCTAAAGACAACTATTTTTACTACTTAACATTGAAGGGTAAGTATATCCCTGAAAACTGCCCTGATTATCTAACTGAAAAGGGGTATCAAAACCTTACTACTGCCAGCAAAATGTCTAAAGAGGCTCCCATTGATAACATACGATTACATACCGACATGCTTAACGACGTTTTTGCTAGATTGAGCAAAAAATCCTTATCCATTGCTATTATTATGGACCATATGGATTGGTTCGACCCCAAGGGTGAAGATGCTTTGAACGAAATCACTGCATTGAAAAACTGTTTGAATACCAATGGAAGAGTTTTATTGAGATCTGCCTCTACAAACCCATGGTACATCAAAACTTTTGAAGACCTCGGTTTCAGTTGTAAAGCAGCTGGTGTTAGAGATACCGGCGTTTCTATTGACAGAATCAACATGTATGCGTCAACCTGGGTATGTACAAAACTCGATGATCAAATTCCTACTAATCGCCGTCGTATGAGTAGTTTAAAAATTTAGAAGCCCTGTAATAAATAGTCTAACAATAGTTTGTATTCAGAGGTTTATATATATATATATATATCAGAGTATTATTTGCCTATTGTAGTGCTAAGTAGATTTCTGTATTGGTTGTGAAATTTATCCAACATGGTTCAATATGAATCGCGGGCAATTAGTAATAATTCAATATATGTTCTACAAGTTTTTTTTCCAAAAAACTATACATTAGATCATGACAAAATCGTTTGAAATTGTGTTTGCCGTTCCTATGGAATGTCAATCATGTGTCGATGCCGTATCTCAGTCATTGAAATCGTTGAACGGTGTATCTAAATTCGATATTAATTTGAAATCAAATATAGTCACCACAGAAGGATCGGTTCCTCCATCCGAAATCGTCAAAGCTATTCAAAGCACCGGGAAGGATGCTATCATACGTGGTACAGGAAAACCCAACTCTGCAGCTGTGTGTATTTTGGAGTCGTTTGATCCAAAAGATTACAACCAACCAGTTAAAGGTTTGGCCAGAATTGTGAGCGTGGGTAATAACGACCTTGTTGTCGATTTAACTGTCAATGGCTTGCCTAAAGGAACATACTATCCGTCCATCCGTAAATCTGGTAATTTGGCCCAAGGTGCATTGTCTACTGGTGGGTGTTTCTACCCGTTAGCTCCGCTAGAAGTCGATCAACCTGCTTCTGAATCCACCATCATAAATTCGCTTGGTGCTGCATCTCATACTTCTGAAGAAGGTCCATTGTATGCTGGTCAAGGGTTTCTACATGCAAACTTGAATATATCTGACTTAATCGGCAGGAGTGTCATCTTGTCTAAGTTGAAAGACGAAACTGCTCCCGACTCATTATGTGGAGTTATTGCCCGCAGTGCTGGTGCTTGGGAGAATGATAAACAAGTTTGTAGTTGTTCAGGTAAAACTGTTTGGCAAGAAAGGTCTGAAGCTATTTCAAAAGGATTGAAAGTGTAAATAATGACTATATAGTAGTTGTTTCTATAATACATTCTACTTATATGCTCAAATTTGATCGTCTGGCGTAAACTTGAGAATACACATGCTCTCAATTTTTTTATCTCTTGATCTGAATCAAACCTATAATTTAGTGAATATTGCATTAGTGTTCGTTTGTATCGTTATATATTTAAAAGAGTTTTGATGAATCATCAATCGTTCATTATTTTATTCCTAAAGACTTTAAAAAATATTTGAATCATGCATCAACCATATCTATCGCAGAAATCACACATACTACAGTTGATTAAAGATCAACTAGAACAGATTAAACATAATAATACCGTGAAATTAAATAATATATTACAGGATATACCAAATGTAACGTTATCAGAAGTTATAGAGTGTCTTCATGAATTTTTACATTCCCATGAACCGTGCTTGGAAGTGGAGAGATTGTCGCTCCAAGGAAATCAACTTACGAAATTGCCCAATAATTTTTCTATAATTGGCAGTAGCATTCGGTATTTGGATCTTCATGATAATAAATTCACAGAATTTCCATATGTTATAGGGGATATACCAAATTTGGAGATTTTGGATATGTCAAAGAATATGTTGTCAACATTGCCATCGGGCGATGTAGCCAAGCTCCAAAATTTGAGGGTGCTCTCATTGAAAGAGAACAAGTTCAAATATTTGCCACCCGTTCTTGGTAAGCTTAGTAGTTTAGGCTTAATAGAGGTCACTGAGAACCCATTAATAATGCCTTCATCTGAGGTAATACGAAACTTTCAAATGCAATCTCCAGATCTCGATTGGGTTAACGAGCTTAAAAATTATCTTAATGCAAATAGTTCGATATTGGAAATGAAGCTTGCTGAGCAAACTGACCATTATAAAGAACAAGAGCATGCAAATCGACTACCACCAGCAATATCTAGGTCGAAGAGTATATCTGAAACAAGAACCAGTGCATCAAGAGCTGCTAGAAGAATGGGTCTTATTATTCGAAAACCCGAGGAGACTAAATCCAACGATACTTCCAATACTAGCAATGACTCTTCTGACTCGCATTATCAACTTGGAGACCTTTCGGGTTTTGCTCCGGGATATTCTTCGCCTCTGCCTTTGCCTCAACAGTCATTATCTGCATCAGCAACTCAAACTACTTTCAGCATATCCACACCTCCCCCAGTACCTTCAATCACTGCGAACTCTACGAACTCGACCTCGCATACAAATCAGCTGTACCCACAAGCATCTAGCACACCTACCATAAGTAGGAGTTCAAGCCGTAACAGATCTAGGTCCAATACATTGAAAGAAATAGATAGGATTCTTGAGAAAAGTGATACAGTTGATACAGAGCATAAGTCCGGAGCTTACTTTAGACGACTTTCTACTTTACAGGAATTGCCTACTGATGAAAATATTTCCACCGCTGGATCTAATCACAATGTATCCCACACATCGTTTGTTTCTAGAAATAACAGTGTTGGCCATCATTACAAGAATGGTACAATAATAAATAACCTTGATGCGTCCGAGACTATACCTGAGGTGCCACCATCAATTAGCAAGTCCACGTTAAGAGTTTCGTCGAAACCCTCCTCCCATAGAGGCGATGTCTCACCATCGAAGACTTCGTTTCAGTTGAAAGACAGTACTAGCACTAAAAAAAGTACTTATACTGCAGCATTGATAAAAGCATCTAGAAAGATACTTTTCTCCTTTAGTGAGCTTCATTCTTCGGTGCGTAGGTTTACTGGGTTCTGCATTGACAAGAAAATCACCATCAAAATGGTTTCTCATTTATACACCACAAAATCAAATATTGATTCTCTAGTTGAGAACTTAGAAATAGTTGAAGAGAATGGTGATAATATAGATCAAATCAACGTTCATCTACATGCTTGCATCTCCTCATTCAAATCAATTATGAGTTTATTAAGTGAAAACTTTTCAACATTCGTCATGAAAATTGATGTCTGCTTTATTAGAATGCTTTATTTGACTCTTTATGGCTCGTTTAATGAACTATTAAATGCACATAGAATACTTACAGCAAGCCTGATACTGCAGATGCCATCTATATCGCATTCAAATAGTAGTATTACTAACCAAACATCATCATTGGATTCAAAACACCCATCTAAGCAATTGTCGATAAACACTACTAACGTCGGAAGCGATGGAGATGATATTGATGAAAAGCTATATGCAGCTATTGAGATTGCAACCTCCAATGCTCAGATCGTTTTTAGCGAGTTAACAAAAGCTATTGGTAAAACAGCAACTGCAAGTGCGGTTAGTAGTTCTACAGCTTCAGGCCAACCCATTAATCATACAGTTGCTACTAAGGTCAAGGAATTAACCAACGTTTGTATGTCCTCGATGGACATCACTAAAAGATTAAAGACTAAATTAATTACGATTAGGAACAATCCTTCGCAAACGACTAAGAAACTATTCTGGGACGATATTAATCTATTCCTTAAAGCGATTATTCAAACGTTTTCTTCGGTTAAGGGAGTTATGAAAGACTTGCCTATTTTGAACGACGTTAGATCATTCATGGCTAATTTGACAAAGACCACTAAAGAGGTTACCATCATGTTGGAAGCTTCTTCCTACAGATCGATGTCGTCTGAATCAGCATCATCGTCTACGCCTGCGCTCCCACCTCAGTTACCATCCATCGCCAGCGTTTCCAATATTTTCACTCCTGTATCGCCGCATCCTCTGGTGCCAAATTCTTTGCATTCGCATTCTCTGGTAAACTTAGTTCAAATGAGTAATCCAATCTTGGCGAATACCCAACAAGGTCTGTTTGCTACACGCACTCCACTTAACAACCCTACGGGCCCTCCTACACTGATTGACCCTCCCGCTGGTTATTCAAGCTCGATGCTAAATACTAATTCGATAACTGGTGGTGCCAGTGTTACTGCACCAGCACATTCGACGGGTCAATACTACGCAAAAAATGGCATGAATCCTTTCGATGGCCTTATTTTGGCAAATAGTGATAAAGACAGAGCCAACTCGAATATTAATGAATAGTTATATATGGTTAAAAGTATAATTATCACTTCCGTCATATTTCGTTTGTTACTCAATATTTACTCTGAGCGATGAGAAGAGTCAATTCTTTCTCCACCATAAATTTTCAGATTTTTCACTTCATTTAGTTTAATCAATAGAATCAAATAGAATTAACAATAAAAGTTAAAATTATATAAATTCAATAATGACGATCGAATTAGAGGAACCAATACTTACACAAGATAACAATCAGGTTTACAAGGATTTGTTTGGTGGTACCGTTGGTGGTATCGCTCAAGTTTTGGTGGGGCAACCATTTGATACTGTTAAAGTTAGATTACAATCTGCACCAGAAGGAACATATACGGGGGCTGTAGATGTTGTGAAAAAGTTGATTGCTAATGAAGGTCCTATGGGTTTCTATAAAGGAACTTTAACTCCTTTAATCGGGGTTGGAGCCTGCGTTTCAGTGCAATTCTCAGTGAATGAATTCATGAAGAGATACTATGATAGGAAGTTGGATGGACAAGCTTTGAGTTTAGGACAATATTTCAATTGCGGTGCTGTTGCAGGTTTTGCCAACGGTTTCTTAGCATCCCCTATCGAGCATATACGTATTAGATTGCAAACCCAAACCGGAACTGACAAAGCATTCAACGGGCCTATTGGCTGCGCTAAAAAGATTTACCAAACTGGTGGTTTCATGCAAGGTATATTCAAAGGTATAGGACCAACCTTATTCAGAGAATCTGTTGGCTTGGGTATCTACTTTGCTACATATGAGGCCCTTATAAGCAAAGAGTTAGAAAAGAAGAAAGATATTGTTCGTACTGACATCCCAGGATGGAAATTATGTGCTTATGGTGGTTTGTCTGGTTATGCATTATGGGGTGGTATCTACCCAGTTGATATCGTCAAATCGAAGTTGCAAACTGATTCTTTAAGCAAGCCAATTTATAAGGGATCTTTGAGTGTCATAAGAGATATCTGGATCAAAAACGGTATCAAAGGTTTCTACAAGGGTTTTATTCCAACAATCTTAAGAGCTGCCCCAGCTAATGGTGCCACTTTTGCTGCCTTTGAAACAACCATGAGAATGATCAATTAAGTTACAAGAAAATAACGTTAATCGAATCCCCACTTATGAACAGCTCAAGAAGTGCTCTTTTATTTATTTCAGTATGCAATAGAAGCTATATAGAACGTTTAATATGCCGTTACTAAACTATGAGAATTTGACCAAATATTTATATAATATATTCAGATCTACATGAAGTATAAATACATAAAAACCAAAAAATAACGCCTTATAAACAAAATGCACATCATAAAGACTAGTAAGAAAAATATGCTTTAAAGCTCGCATAGAAGCCTGAAAATATGATAAATCTAAGAAATAGTTTTCTTATTCACCTTTTCTTGCAATGTGATGTACTCCTTCGGGGTGCATCTGATAATCAGAACCTATCGCATTGACACTATCATATTGAGTCTCAGCTTCCTCTGCCAACTGATCAAATGGATAGTCTTGAGGTCGTATCACTTTTATAAATTCCATAAAATCCATGAAATACTCCCCATTAAATTCGTAACAATCTGTACCCAATAATTCAAGCTTTTCCAGATAAGAAATCTCCTTCGTAGTATGGGGTACGAATTGCTCTTCCATGTCTACACTCCTAGGAGATTCATTTGATTCTGCTTGTGCTCTTTCTTTTTCTTCTCTCATCCTTTGATTAAAAGTCAAATCCATTCTTAAATGCAAGCCAGGTATAAAATCGATGCAATATAAAAAGACACAACTCAAAACAAAAACATAGGCAGCGGTAACTGTACAACCTAATAACTGGTATCCAAATTGAATCCAATGACCTTTCACCCATCCTCCTTCTGAATTATACCTTTGGTTTGCAAATATTCCTGTGAGCAATGAACCGAGTATACCTGCCACGCCGTGAATAGCAAAAATATCTAATGCGTCATCAATCTGAACAAAATACTTAAGCCTTGTAGACAAGTTCACAACTATTCCACCAAGCACTCCAAAGACAAAACTTTTCCAGAACTCAGTAGGAGACGAAACGTATCCTCCCCCTGGGGTTATCACCGCCAATCCTGTAACAATGCCCGACGAAAATGATATAATCGATATCTTTCTACGTTGAACAAAGTTGGATTTGGTATCATGATAATGCTGGTTAATTGAAACACCGGTTGCCGAAGGCACTGTCCTAATATTTGTAGATGACCTTCTCAAGACATGAATCTTATCTCTATGATTTGAAAGAGTGCTTTCTATGGGTGCACCATCCAATGGAATTGCCGAAAAGTAATAATCAATAAGCATCCACACTATTCCACTTGTTGAAGCACATAATAAAACATTCATAATGATATATAAAGACTCGACGGTGAACTTGTAATCGCACCCTGCGACGAAACCACACCAGCCACATATCATGAAAAATGTACCAATGATAATATGACCAGTGTTAGCACTACGATAGTCATAGAGAATCTTTGGGTTTCTTGGACCAAGAATATAAGAATATGCTAATGCCGTGAATCCACTGACAATATGAATACAATTACCACCAGCAAAATCCAATACCGGAAGATTATTTAATTCAACCGATAACCATCCTTCTCTATTCCAAAACCAATATGTGACTGGATTATATATAATGACTGACCAAAAGAACAAGAAAACAATCATCGGTAGTATTCTTCCCCTCTCTGCAACACATCCAGGAAACGTCAAACATACGCATATAATCTTCATCAACCCATTAAACAAAAAGTGATTCATCAGCCATATATCACCTCTAGGCGTGCTATAACTATCTGTCACGGAATCTCTCATATGGCGTAAAACAGCAAAATTCAAGTCTCCTATGAAATGGTTCGAAGAACTGGAATAGCACAACGAATAACCCCAAATGAACCACTCAATTAATACAAACGGTGTAAGAAAAACCGGAAGCGCAAGCATAGTCAAAGACGATCTTCTTTGAGTCAACCCTGAATAGAATAATGCAATTCCAATTATAGCCAATGGAAGCAACGACGTACAGTAAATCATGTATAATGAATTAATTATCGTCCATACATCATCCATACTTGTCAACTCCTGATAATCCAGAATACTCATAGCAAATATTTATTACAACGACAAGCTTTTATATTATGATATACCTATGAATGCAACGATCCCATCAAGTCGTTATTTCTATATTCTTAACGAGTTTTATGAACGTTTTTGAACGATGTATAATAGTTTTTCAGCTCTATTGTTCTTCATGATAATGAAAAAAAAAAATATTGATAAAATCGAGCAGGTGACTAAAACATTTCTTATCTGGCTTAGTTCATCCTTCACTCCAGCAAAATAAATCAAAACATTCTTGACATGCCGTTGGGATTTTAAAGTCATCCTGGTACAAATTATTAAGTCCAAGATCAATTCTATCGAATTCTCGTTTTAAAATGGCACACCCGATACAAATTGAATATTGGGTAGAGTTCATGTATGTGGCTAAGTTATAGCCATTCTCAATCATTCCAGATACTTCTTCTGGAGTATAGCTTAGCTTAAAAGTCGATGTATTAGAGGGAAAAGAGTAATTTGAGTTTGCTGTATATATAATAAGGGGTGGTAGGTGGTAGTTGTGTGTGCTGGAATTATGGAGTGTTTCGTTTGAGTCGCTCTGATCAGCCGTTCTCATAATAGGATAATCTTTATGGAGGTTGCAGCCGAAAAATACAGGTTTGTTGTTAAGATTCAATCTCATCATGGTCTGTGGGTCAGGCACGCGAGGGAAAACAGATCTGATTTCCATAGCCGAAGTATATTTTGCCTTGGTGTTATTGGAATAGAATCCATAGGACACATTTTGAGACGACAAATAATTTGGTAGATGAGAACGAAGGAAAAATACTGGAAGATCGATGTTAGAGTCGTTGTTTTGAAACCTTTCTGATGATTTCTCTAACGTCGTTCCATTTGGATAATTAAATAAATCGGAAGTCATGTCGAATGAAAGTATCACGTCAACCGCTCTAGCACTTTGTAAGAACGGTTGAAATGGTATGTTTTGGCCGTCATCTCCACCGTCAACGAGATATATGGTTTTACTTTTAGATATTTCTTCTTCACTGGTTTGAGAATAGTTGTACCCGTAAAAAGGGTTTGGAGAAAAGGCTGCATAGTCGGGGTGGTGCAGAGGAAACTCTAATGATTTAAAATCAGAGCTTAATCCAAAGGATTTGAGTATCGTATTTATAGCATTGGATGCTTCCAGATTAAGTCCTAAAAGAAATTGATACACGTAAACAAAAATGTGACTGAATAAGCACGAGGAAGTGCCAGTAATAAAGCCGATATTGTCGAACCCTGAAACACAAATTGATGTATTTGGATTCAGCGTAAGAATTGTTGATTTCCCACCAAATAATGAAGACCCAAGATATTTCATAGGGACAAATGCATTTAGGTAGGAATCCCAAGAGCCAAACTCGTACGGTGTGAATTCAAACAAGTGCGTATCTGTACTCTTCATATCTTTGGTCGGTATCTTTTCAACAGCGCAAATTATTGGAAAAGGTTGTTCATGCTTTTGAAATGAAGGCATAAGTGTACTTGAAGTTACAGTTGCACCTGGACTCCTTGCAGAGTTAGGGAAAATTCTCCTTGCTAAAACCCTACCCCAGTAATCAGTAAATGATAAGTGATATCCTGCTATACGCTTTTCCCGTACTTCGATATTCAACTCTTTATAATAGCTGAAAATGTCCCTCCATGTTGCTAATGCTTCTAACCTGAATTCATTTGTATTCGATTTTGATATTGTCTGATCTGGTACCTTATAGAACAATGATTTGAAGAACTCACTTATTGTTGAACTTTTCTTTGTGTGTTTCACTTCTCTTTTTATTCTTGACAAGGACTGTGATTGGAACTCAGAACTTCCCGTAGTACTCTTTCCAGAATCAAACCACTCTATAATAGTTTTCATGACAGTAGACCATCTGTTATTTTGTTTGATTGAAGTATTTTCATTAGTCTTATTACTCATGGGGATTTCTGATATTGCATTTTGCATATTTGTAGGATCGAAATTAGGAATTCCTGCTAAAAGTTGATCTTGTAATGCCCATGAGCTAGGATCATTTCTTAACTCGTCTATTGGCCTGAAATCATTTATTAGGTTGCTCATCACTAACCATGAACCCCCAGATATTCCACCAATATATGATAAAGCTTGCAAGAGTCCTCCTAAATTGCCATATTCAGAAGAATTAGAGGTTCGACTATCATATGCAGCCATCACACCTGCACCAGTTAGCATAGACCTATAACCACCTCCTGAAATAGCAAGGGCGATAGCTATGTCTTTCGTTGATTTTTCTAAGAATGTTTGATAATCAAAATCGGGTATTCTGTTTCTAGACAATAGTTCTTTTAAGGCAGTATCTGTTAATTTATTTCTTTGATGCATATATTTCTCTTCTTCTTCGCAAAGGGTCCATAGTCGTTAGTATCAAGGTTCCTTATTGCGTCAACAGGGTACTTACTTTATTTGCTGTCCTTACTAGCAGGAAAGAGGGACACTGGATTTTATAAGGGGCATAAGATAAGTTCCATAAATATTGATCTTTCTGAAGGCTAGCATCATAATTCAGTGACCAAAGGGGATTGTCCGTATATGTGTATAACCGTTCCGATATTGTTTTATTTAATTCAAAACCAAGATTTTTAAGACGCTTCTCTGTTGGCATTCCACATACAGCCGAAACGAATGTAAGAGCAATTGCCCATTGCCATATACAATCAAACATATTCTAATATGTTGTTTTCATGAAATATTCGTTCTCGAAATATTTCTTGAATTGCCGCAAAATATTATACTTGTGGATCCGAAAATATCGACATGGATTACACATTAATTTTTTTTAAATAAATATCTATTAATATAGAAATAAACAATTAGACTAAACTAGAAATTTACTAACATAATTCAGAAAAATTCACGTATATATATAAAAAGAAAAGAAAACTAAAGACTACAAAAACACTAAGTTATGATTCGAAATAACTTAGAAATCTTCATCATCTTCAGAAACGTAGGCATCACCTAATTCCTTCTTCTTTCTCATTCTTTCCTTCTTCTTCTTTCTTAATTCAGCAGAAGATAACTTAGTCTTCTTCTTAGCAGAGGCAATCTTGTTACCCATAGCATCGAATTTGTCTTCTTCGTCTTCCTTCTTTTCAAGTCTTGGACCAGCACCTTGACCTTGAACCCAGTTGTGACCGGATGGAGTCATTTTACCGTCTAAGACAGCCCAAACTTCTTCGGTAAGATCCTTGGTGAATTCAGCAGAGTGAGTAATGATAACAATACCACCTTCGAAAGCCTTCAAAGCCTTGGATAAAGCACCTAAGGAGTCACGATCCAAATAGTTAGTTGGTTCATCTAAGACGATCAAGTGAGGTCTTTGCCATGTACAAGCAGCTAAGACTAACTTAACCTTTTGACCACCAGATAAACCTCTGATTCTGGAGTGGGAAACTAATTCAGCTTCCAAACCCAACATAGCACAGTGTTCTTCGATTTCCTTTCTGGTTAATGGTCTGAATTGACCGGAGGCTAAAGCTTCCTTCATATCAACTTCGGCGACTAACTTAGAGTGAGTTTCCATAATTTCACCTCTTGGTAACCAAGCGTTATCAACAGACATCATAGGAACCCATCTTTCGTTCTTCATACCGATGTTTTCACCCAACATCCAAGAACATTCATATTCGTAAGAGTTCTTGAACTTTCTTCTGGCGTGGATACCAGCAATTCTTCTTGGGGTACCTTCAATCTTGAAGATCTTGTTCATGGAGTTTTCATCATCTTCGTTGATTTGTCTGGAGGCTCTGTCCATGGTTTCTCTATCTTCACCAGTTTGGAATCTCCATTGGATATATTCAGATGGAGTCTTGTCTAAGTGGTTATCAATATGGGCGAAAGCGTGTTGTTTAATGTAAGCAATACGACAGTTTTCGTGGACGTAAACTTCACCTTCGGTTGGTAACAATTCACCAGTTAAGACATTAATCAAGGTAGATTTACCAGCACCATTTGGACCAATGACGGCAATTCTGGAAGATAAAGAACATTGGAAGTTGATATCTTGAATTTGAGGCTTGGTGGTACCTGGGTATTGGAAAGTCATGTTGGAAACCTTGACAATAGCCTTTTGCTTAGTCTTAACACCTTCTAAGAAACCTGGTTCTGGGAATCTGAATTCTAAGTCAGAAGCACCTAATTCGTAGTAAGATTGAGCAGATGGACATTTCTTGACGAATTCGGATAAGTTACCCTTGTACTTTCTTAACTTGAAACCTTCGTAGTGGATAACGTATTGGACAACGTTATCTAAGAAACCGGAATCGTGGGAAACGATAATAGAGGTAATACCACAGGTTTGTAAGTAGTTGACTAACCATGCAACGTTGACGGTATCCAAATGGTTAGTTGGTTCATCCAATAATAAGATATCAGCGTTCTTTAAGACGGCTCTAGCTAAAGCTAATTTCATCTTCCAACCACCAGATAAGGATTGAATTGGCATGTTGATCATTTCATCGGAGAAGTTGAATTCTTGCAACTTAGCAACAACAACATCTTCGGTTAAACCGACTTCACCATCTTCAAGAACGAATTGAACAACAGTAGTTTCAGCGTGGGTACCATCGATATCGTGTTCGACGTAAACGGTCTTACATTCTTCTTGGGATGGGAAACCTTCAACTTGACCGTTAGCAATAGCTCTCATCAAGGTAGATTTACCGGCACCATTTGGACCACATAAACCATATCTTCTGTTTCTCTTTAATCTGAATTGAGTCTTGTTCAACAAGATCTTAGCACCGTAAGCCAAGGAGAACTCACAGTTACATAAGTCTTCACCTTCATCTTCTTCATCTTCGAAAGATGGTGGAGCTGGAATGTTGTCAATAGCTCTCTTTCTGAATTCTTCAATGATTTCCTTAGCTTCCTTTTCGTGTAAGAAAATAGTGGCAAATGGTAATAAGTTTTGGATCCAGGTGTCTGGGTTGATAGCTCTTTCGTCAATCAAGTCACCAGCAATGGCAGCAATATAGTTCAAAGCTGGGTCAAATCTGGCGGCAAGGTTCTTACCCTTTAATAATTCTTGGAAGACACCTAAGGTAACTGGAATATCACCGGCGGTGGAGACTTCTGGAATGACATCACCTTCTTTGATATCACCAACTCTTCTTAAAGTGTTCAAAGCTCTGTTAGTAACTTCACGGGCTTCTGGGTCAGCCATGGTGGAGAAGTTAGCCTTTAAAGCTGGCAATAATTTGTCCATGAAAGGAGCAACAACTTGTGGATCGTCGACTAATTTACACATGTTATCAACAATAACAGCAGCCTTACGCTTAATAGCGGTTTCACGTTCAGCTAAACCTCTAGACAATAATGGGGCCATGATGGATAAAGTAGCCATGGTAACTTCGGAAACGAAGGTGGTAGCACCCAAGATGTGGACGGTTTCTGGAACTTCGGTTGGCTTAGCAATACATTCAATCAACTTAGGAATAAACTTTTCGATATCCTTGTTGTCAATGGTTTCGGTGGACTTGGTCATGGTCTTGGTAGCAGCTTCCTTGACTTCCTTCTTGGTATCCCACATAGCTTCAGATAAGACTGGAATTAATTCAGGCATTCTTAAAGCAACTTGGGCCTTGGCAGTGTCAACTAATTGGGAGAGAGATCTCAAGATTGCGATCTTTTCGGTCCACTTGTTAGTGTTAGCCAAGTTGTCCAATAAAGCTGGTAATAAAGCCTTAACAGCGGTTGGGGTGATAGCTTGAGAGATGGCAAACAAAGCGTCAGAAGCAGCAGCTTGGACGTCCTTGTTCTTGTCACCAGCCTTAGAAGCAACATCTGAGACCAAAGCGACAACGAATGGTTCGACAGATGGAGATAATGCGTTAGATGAAGCAATGTGTGCGTAAGCAGTCAAAGCAGCAATGCTGATCTTTTCATCTTTCTTGTTAGCAATTTGTTTCTTCAAGTCTTCGAAGAATTGTGCTGGAACATCATGTTCAACAATCGACGAATTCAAGAAAGAAGCAACATTAGTAGCAGCTTCTTCCTTATTATCAGCAACTTGGAGCTTGCTTAATAATTCGGAAAGCACTTCAGCGGAGTATTTAGATTCACTGGCAGCAGACATTTTCCAATGTTAGTTGAAACAAGAAAAGAATAAAAAAAAATTCTTCAGAAATCTTATTAAATATATTAGTGGCCAACTAAAAAAAATTTTCACATAACGGAATCTCTTCGCTGCACAATAAAAAATTTGGTGCGGCTCAACAGAAATGCTTTTTGTTGTTTCTGTTCCATCTCCCTCGTTGTAAGCTTATCTAGAGCCAAGTAAATATCAGTATGCAAAAGTATGTACAGACCGACATTTACGCTAAGACATCTCGGTTACCCGGTTAGGATTTCAAACGGTTCGACCATGATTGGGTTTAAGGTTAGGCAGGAATGTAGCGAGTATATGCAAGGTTGACATGATAGAAGGTCGGGAGCCTAGTGAGTGGAAGTGATATATGGGAGTGTTGAAAGAGAGAGCGATGTGGGCGCAAGGTGAAGAAGGAACATGGAAGCCGAGGAAGCGGAAGGGACGTGAAATCAAGGGTAGTATGGCTGGGGGCCATCGCGCATGAGGCCACGCAGAGATGAAAGACGGCAGGGAGGCATGGTCAGGGATATGGAATTTAGGAAGGATATGTAAAGCATAGAACGTATGGGTATTGTATATAGGGTGATGGGGTTATGGAGATGGTTGTTGGGAGATCTGAAGACTGAAGAGGTCAATATGGATGCGATCAGGTACTAATTAGGATGAAAGCAGCGGAAATGCCATTATACCAGAGAAAATGGTCCTATGCGAATTGCAAGAATCTGGAAAAGAAGACAAGTGTATGTAGGCGTAGAAATAGTGTGTTATGTGTGTACAGGATGTCTGAACAAAGTAGGGATAAGAACTGAAATTTTCGATTAGATTGTTGTCGCTAATTATAGTGAATAGATGTGGAAAAAGAATATGCTGCATGTGCACTAACTGATAGCGGTAGAAAACTAAGTAAAAAACCATAAGTGATGTATTGTTAGCTCGACAATGTCACCATAATACTTAAAGTAGCTCTCAAATTAAATGCAGCGATAGTTCAATTGAATTTCCTCTTGATCTTCATACCCAATCTGATGATGACTATTTAACGCGATTTGCTAGTCTAACATAAGTGATGAGTTGATAATGAAAAAAGAATAATGTCGTATAATGGGCCTATGCATCTAAAAGTTGTTCATGTTTCTCAACATTGGGATTCTGCAACATCATTTGGTGTTTCGCAACCTCTGTTTTTATTGATTCTGATAAAGCTCTATTCTAGACCATTACTAGCCACGATAATCGAGCTTGTTTTGAGAATAGATCACGCATTGACCATGACGCTAATATGAAAACCATATGTGAATAGATGAACTATTTGTACATTCAGTTGTGATCCATCATTTTCATGTAGCCAAGAGATGAGTAATCCCGAAGTGCAAAATGTAAAACAAAGAGACTTGAAGCAATGTGGCAATGGCTTACAAAGGCTGTGACGTGAAATGTGTTCTTGTCAAGCCTATGGGTACTAATTAAGTGAATAATAATGTCTGGAGATAAAGTGATTAGAGCCCAAGCAGATACGCGCAGAACCATTAATAAGTGCACTCATGATTAGAGCCCAATGATTAGAACCCAATTGATTATCAATGGTCATGGACAAAATAATCAGAGTCCACCCATGTCATATTAGTATATATATATCTATCTAATATCTTGTTTTTTATGAGAATCATGAAATATTATTATATTTGTTTTTTAAATTAGCGTTTATCAAAAAATGAATATTGCAACTAGTGTTCATAAAGTTACAGTCCAAGACGAAACAACTGTCTTTTACAGAGAGGCAGGCTCATCAAATAAACCAACCATTTTGTTGCTTCATGGTTATCCAACTTCTTCTAACATGTTTAGAAATTTAATTCCGCTTCTTGCTCCACATTTTCATGTTATTGCACCCGATATTCCAGGCTTTGGCTTTACAGAATTACCATCGTCATACCAGTATGACTTCGCAAACTTAGCGGATACAATTGATTTTTTTGTGCAAGCTTTAAAACTCAAAAAGTTTGCTATGTATGTCTTTGATTATGGTGCTCCTATTGGGCTTAGGCTAGCTCTTAAAGATCCCGCCAGAATTACTGCAATTGTGTCCCAAAATGGTAATGCCTATGAAGAAGGTATCGATGATAGATTTTGGAGACCAATCAGAGAGTACTGGAAAACAGACAAACACAATGCTGAATTTGTCGAAGCCCTTTCTAAATTTATTGATGACCCTGCAAATATTGTTAGTCAATATGTACAGGGTGTTCTGACCCCAGATTCGATTGATCCAGGTGCCTATGTACTCGATGAAGCACTTTTGAAGAGATCTGGTCAAACCGCAGTTCAGCTAGGTTTGTTCTACGATTACAAGACTAATGTTGATTTGTATCCACAATTTCAGAAGTTTTTGAGAAATTCGAATATTCCAGTTCTTTTAACGTGGGGTAAGAATGACATTATTTTCAGTGTTGATGGAGCTGAAGCTTATAAAAGAGATGCAAAAAATTTGAAAATTGTATACCTTGATACGGGACATTTTGCTCTTGAAAGTCATGCACAAGAAATTTCTAAAGAAATAGTTGAGTTTGTGGCTCCCCAGCTTTAAGATTGTTGCAACTCTCATTATGTAGTTATATTTCAGGAGATATTTCCAATGCGATTAAAGCTAATATATAATGCTAGTATATAAAATATCTATATATGTAAGACTGATATTAATATGACGTAGTGATTCATTTATACTTTTGTAGATACCTTTTATTGTAATCGTGATTTTTTGATTTGCTTATAAATCAGAAATGTCAAAATTTCTGATTAAGTCCTTTCACCACATTATATTAAACTAATAAAACAATTGAACTCTTTGCATGCAAATAACTATATGATACCTGTACAATTATTTCATGCCTTGAAATGAGCAAAGAAGCTAAAATCACTAGATCAAAAAAATATCAATGTCCTGTAAAGGATTGTTCAAAAATGTATAGCAGACCTTGCTTGTTAGAGCAACATCGACGTACCCATACCAATGAAAGAAACTTTGTTTGTGATTTTCCTGATTGCGGTAAGGATTTCTTAAGAAAGTCCCATCTAAAAGTTCATAAATGGTCACATTCGTCTGAAAAGCCTCTATGTTGCGAAATATGTCGAAGAGGATTTACTACTAGTCAACAGCTCTCTCGTCATTTGAATACCCATCCAAGAGACAAATTTTGTCCATACAATTGTGGTAAGGCATTTTTAATAGATGAAGACTTGATAGGTCATATGTTAGACGGACATGTTCTAAACGAAATAGTAACTCTGCACGATATTTCTGGCCAGAAAGGTCACCATAACTCGTCATTTTCGGTTCCGTCTACTCTTGATTCCGTACATGACTCAATTCTGCAGTCAAACACAAATAATAAAGCTACTACGACTTCATCATTAGAAGATGGCGACAGTTCTATTGTTCTACATCTGAAGGATAAACACTCATTGGCTAACTTACACTGCATGGAAGATATTTGTGAGGGATTTGATCCTTATGACTCTGTCTTTGATTTAATTCAGCACTACGATGAATCCCATCATTTTGTCCCAGGATCTTATTTTCATGAATTCAAATGAATTCAAGCAATTTTAATTACTACCGGCATTATGAGGCACAATGTATAATATTTTATTTTGCGTCAATGAAAATTTTGGAATATTAATCTAAGCAGCCATCTAAAAATCTAGACATAATTCAGTTTGAACTAAATTTAGCGAATTAACCTGAAATGTGTAGATAAGTACCTCGAGGAGAAACTTTATTATTAATTTAATGATCTCATTCAAGATATGAGATATTTTATTGCGTTCAAATCAATGTAAGTGGTAGAAATTATTACCATATGATTGTTTCGTATTTCGTATAGGCAATTTCTCATGCTTAAACAAATCTCATGCTTAAACAAGATATAGGTCGAATAATTCTGTTTACGATGTGTACTAACAGGTTTTGTAGTGTAGTGGTTATCACACTGGTTTCTGATGCTGGTGACCTGGGTTCGATTCCCAGCAAGACCTTTTTTTTTCCAGTTTAATCGCGATATTTACTTTTGTTTCAATATGTGGTACCATAAAGAAGTAGAAAATACAATATATGGTTAATGTAGTACTTTACAGTTATGGCGGAATTGTCTATTCGAAGTCTTTTTTTCCGAAATATAAAAGAAATGGAAACATACTCTTTTTGTTCCCTTTTCCTGAGCTACTCAATTAATCTAAACGTAGCGACGTAAAATTAATATACACGTAATTCTATTTAAACTATCAAATGAATAATGTTGTCACAATTTATCTTCCACGGATGCTTTGATTCCTTGTTTTGGCTTCTTGATAGCATTAGGGTTCTCATTACCAACTACTGGTGCTTCATTAGCCATACCACCTTTTGGTGCCTCTACAACCCCTACACCGATATCTCCCTTTGACCCCTGCGCAAGATTTCCGGCCAATCCAATGTTTTCTGATTCCTTGTCTGCATTTCCAATTCCAACGATGTCATCTAGGTTCTTATTGTATTCAAGGTCCGGTTTATCTATTTCGTAAGATGGTTGTTCCATCGAATCCTTCAAATCTTGAGAAAGCCAATACATGCAACTGCCAAACAATATTAATAATATCAAGTACCCAACTGCTTTTCGACTTGGAGAAGAGAAAAACGACTTAGCTTTGTTGTGGTAAGGTGAAAAATTCAGTGACGGTTTCATATAATATGGCCTTGGCAAACCATTGTTTTTATAACTACCTTGCATTATGATACTCCTTATATTTAGATACTATTCACAAGGGCTTCGTATCAACACTTAATCGACTCACAACTAGCTGTTAAATGAACAGTAGATTAACTTCTGTTTGATCCCATTCAACTTCGCAAGTTTGTTGCTTATGTAATCAATCCGAACTATTCACCACTGAAACCAGTGAATCATTGGTTCTGGATTTCAACCTTCAGGAACAGTTCAATATTCCATATATGGATCTAAGTTCGCTAAGGATAGAAATAAGTAGTCTTCTCAAGCAAAGGGAGGCTAGGAATGAAAGGTAATATCGTAATTATGGTATTGAACTTGATGGCTGTAAACTCGGCCACGACGTGAATTCGAAATTGATCCGTCCATGATGTATGCTTATAAAGGGTGTATTGTCATCACTTCTTAGCTTTTCATTTTTCTGTATCTAATTCTAAAAATATTTACTCTAAACTGTAATGGGAACATTCTCTCTTGAATATTTTTGCAAACTTTACAAAAAATACCAAATTCTAAAAAAATAATATATATATTAAAATTATAACATAAACTTATATAAATTATATATACATATAATTAGACAAATAAAAACCAGAAGCTGCATTAACTACTTTCTTGGTTTATTAACTCAAGACAAATGAAAGGACTGTTTAATAGGCCTGATGGATTTGCAATAAATCTTGCGACACAAGCCGCACCCCAAGCAACACAAACTCATACAAGAACTTTGTGTATAATGTTGGAATACCTCTTACAAATAGGAATAGTATGGGGATTATGCATGACATATAAACTAGCTTAGCGTAACAGAGCACTTATGATTCTGTACTTGTAATATAAATATGTACGATTAATATTGAGTTTTTACACAAATGTAAAAGTAGTCTTGAATTATGGAGGTGAAGGTTTATAAGCTAAAGGATTTCAATATGCATAAACATATAGAATTCTTCATTATTTCTTTCCAAAGATCAAACACTCACATATATATGCAGTGAACATCGTAACTTTGCTAGTCTCTATGACTGAAATGGTGTTTAAACCTGATATGAGCATACACTTAATTGGATCAAGACAGACCGATTAAGTTAACAGTATCCAACAGATGTTGTTGTCTCATTAGAGTAAACAAAGGGCATCATTAAATTACCAATGGAGAGAAGATCGACAATAAACTTTTAAAAAAGAAAATCTCGCAGTTATGACCTTAAAAGCATCTTGTGAGACCTGCGGTCAATAAGCACATTTGTTATAGTGTCTCTAGGCACACTTACCAAGCCCAATTCCCTCCTATGCAAGTTCGTACGGTTTAATCTATCTTCTGATAGTTCAAACACATTTGAGAGCAAAAGATTTCCAAATGGATCAACAACAGTCAAAACACCATCTAGGATTCTCAAATCAGTCAACTTCAATCTGAGTTGAGCTCCTATGAACTTTTCTGGTTTGATTTCCTTCGTCGCCATTGATGTCTCCACTAAGAAGACCTAAAGTTGAAGAGTAGACTTTTGTGAAAAAAGTACTAATCGCTTAGTTACCCGACCTTGAATCATTCTCGACTATAAATTAGCGAAACTTTCACTCTACGCTCTTATTTGATTTTTTTTTTCTTAACATCAATCGCAGCTTCACCCTCTACTAAATCAGTTTATCTTTTTCGTATATAAATATTCTGACCGGAGGATTACCAGTGAGTGAAAGCGTAGAAGAACCATAATGGGGCACGTTTCTGGGCGCCCGGTATTGACATTGATCGTGGAATACTGGGAATCAGTTGTGACTAAATCTATATAATTTTAAGCCTCGTAGTTTGTAATAAGCTTGTAATTCTTTAAGTATGTTCAAGCACATCCGAATGTGTCAAGAACTATTCCGTGCTGACGTTATGGAGTACTTTAGTATACAGCCAGTACATTTTGTGCAATCACAATTTTGATATCACTCTATTCTCGTTATTGAAAATCGCATTCGGACTATCATTAATTTTAATGGTTTATGTTGTTCAAGGATGGACGAACAAACAAGACGCAATGAGCTATCCGTTCTATATAATGAATATAAGGATTACTTCCTGGTATGCGAACTAACGTTGAATCTGTCGAGTCCAGATGCAAATACGGCTATAACGGGTGACGATTACTACGCAAAATCAGCATCGAGGAGAGGCAAAAGAAACATTGAAAGTCATATACATGTAAAGACCAAAGAAGGGGTAATAATTAGAGTATCAGTGGATACTTCGGGGTGGTACGAAATCCCAGAAGATGATGCATTAGAAATAGTCAAGCATTATGAAACATTTGAATCGTTGATGATGCAACGATCACGAAGTTTCCAAAATATGTTCGGAAACACCCTATCTGATAGATTGCACAATTTAATAAGCGAAAAGATGCATTCAGAACAAGCATAATCGTCGAACTACAATTATCACGACTTTACGATTTAGATGAATGTATTCCTAGAATGATATATATACAAGATGCGGGTTCGCTGGTAACTGCTTTGGGAGATGGACTTATTTATGTTTTTTAGTTTCTTTTCTTACGAAATTTTCAACATCACCAACATCATACTTAGTGTTTCTAATGTAGAATTGCTTTCTTCTTGGTAAATATTTCTTAGGCTTGTGAAGAACCTCAATATTTCTAATGTTTGGATTAAATAGTGGGATTCTCATTTCAACACCCAACTTGTTGATCTTATTTCTGAGCAATATATTTGTTCCTACACTATTCACAGATCTTTTAACCGCAATAACTTGCCCAGTAACGTTTGTTCTATCAAGATACGTAACCTTAATAATATCTCCAGAACGGACCCCAGTATCTTGATCAACAAGCGCTCTTCTTTTGCCTGTAGGATCATATTTTTGGAGTAATTGTTTATGCAAGTATGAAATAGCGTTTTCACCGTTTCTCTTCTTTGGTAATGGTTCGTATACTGTTGGTAATTTATCTGATATAGTTAGTATTTCATGTAATGTGAGGACGAATTAAAATAATCAAAACATACCTTTTTTAAACGGAATAAAAGTTCTGATTGCTTGCAAAGAGACACTGCCTGAGCGAACAGCTAATCCTCTGTTTAAAACGTTGAACATTTGGTCTGATCTAAGTTGAATTCCTAGTATTTAAAGCTTCAAATCAAGTTTGTAATTTTCAAGTGAATTTTTCATTTTCGAGAATTTCTTAGTACTGGAATTTACGCACATGTACTTAAAATTACTTTACAAGATGTATATCAGTATACGCTAAACCTAACCTTAGATATATATATATAATTTACAAATGACAAATAGAGATGCAGAAAGAAAGAATGTTCAAAATGATAAGAATTAGAAGCGAGGACGTCTTTTTCTTGCAGTGAATTTGGAGTCGTGAGCTACATCTCTTCCTCTTCTTCTCATGGTTTCCTTCTTTCTGTTGATAAATTCTTTCTTTGTTTCTAATTTCTTCATGAGCTTCTTGTTCATTTTCTTGGTGGTTTGTGGTGCATCCATTTGGGCTCCGGATAAGTTGATACTCCTTTCGGACTGACCAGCAGTTAAAACTAGATAATACTTCTTGTGACGTTTCGACTCGGGTTCATCTATGATCAAACCACCACCGAAACCTGCTAGCTTAGCTGCATCTAAAATAGACTCAGTTTGAGAATCATTCATTGGGTAAAATTGTGCAACAAATTTTCCCCCTCTTCTTAATGATGCATACAATGAGTTGAAGAATCTTAATAATCTTTTTTTAGGATCAGCATTCGACACATCAGCATTACACAACCATTGGATAGCGGAAATTGAAATTGCAGCGTCAAAAGTTCCTGCTCTAAACGGTACTCCATTACCCAAGTCACTCAAAAAGACATCTCCCTCTAATCCTCTGTCTAAACCGGTAGCCAACATACTTGGAGAAATATCCATTCCTACCCAGTTGTAACCTTCTTCCGTTAATATTTCTCCCGACAAACCGGATCCACATCCTAAATCCAATATGAAGTGTGGTTCGTCTTGTGCTAGATTTAATAACTCTAATGCTCTTAAAGTCATCTTTGCCTGAATATGCTGAACACGAGTAGACGTGGTATATTTAAATGATTCAGTGTCATTATAGAAGACCTCTGGCGGAGCAAGCTGTTCTGGTCTCGACATTATTCTATATACTTAGCGGGTTGGTATTATTTAAAATCTTATCGTCTATTATTGATTCTATAGTCTATAAAAAAATTTATGAGATGAACTATTTTACACGTGACTCAATATTGCAACTTGACATACACCAATATTTGGTACCATTAAAATACTAGATAAAGGGTACAGACAAGGCCTGGGGCTAAAACTAAGCCAAACAAAGAATTGAAATTACCAAACCTTCTTCTAGCCTTCATAAAATCAGTACTACTCAAGGCAATATGAGGAATTTGAGACATTTGTAGCAATGTTATGTAGCATCTAAAACGTTTGAAGATTATGTACATTACTAGTTCATGCATTATACTGGAGAAAACAAACGTACAAAGCATAGCTTTATATTTGCTGAGATTAAACGAGCTGATGGAAGAATGGTACACATGCCTGAGTAAGAATTTATGGACAGGACGATTCCAGATTCTTGAGTATTCTGCCCAATCAGCACTTGACCACCATGGTCCATAGAAATCCCGATCTGCAAAGCGACTCAACTCAGCAATGGTATTGAGGATTGCATCCCAGATCAAGAAGAATGTAAGAAGATAGATCCAGATAAAAGGAGGAATCATATCGAGGAATATAGGCACACAACGAACTCTTTTTTCTTCAGTCGGTAAACCCTGTAATTCGAGGGCACGTAGTAAAATGGGGTAAATCCAGTCTTGAGCCACCAACATCATAAGAAATATAATACCGAAAATACCACAGGTCTTTTCTAATACATATAGCCATCTGATCCGACGGGTTCGTGGAAAATTCAAAGTGTAGACTAAGGTTGGGAACATGGAGTATTCAAAGAAATTAAACAAGTTAATATTCTGAGGAAATTTCACTATATTCTTTTCCTGCAAGTCATGAATATCATCCTCTAAATCGAAAGGTTCAATTGGGGACTCGCTCGACATGGTAGTTGCACTTGATTGGTATTCCAATTCAAATTTACAAAAACGAACACTGTCATCTAAAATTCTTTTCGTTCTTTCCAAGTCAAAATTATCTGGCAATTGAACTAGACCATTATTTAATCTTTCTAGGTAGTTTTCGGAAAATTCCAACTCTTTCAATATTTTCCACAAATAACCATTATAGAAGGCATAGGAATGCATTTTCATAATCAATACTAAATTGTGTAATATTAAAAACACCTTGCCAATCCACGGATAAGACATACACATATCCGAAGCAAAATAGATTGAAACGGCGCAATACGTAAAATTATAAATGCTCTGGATAATCCAACCAGTCGAATCCCATACAATCCAGTCCTTCAGGCACGCGTATTGTAGGAAAAAGGCAAAATACGTACCAACGTACATTGCTAGATCAGTAAGCCCTATTTTCACTAAATCTTTCCTCATAGTCCTCATCACAGCAGTTTCGAAAAGATTCTCGCCAGTTTGAATGTAAGAATGAATGATGTTGTTTACCATAAGAAATCCTGTTCCTATCCAAAAAAGTAAATAGATTCCGTAGAAGTCTGAGTTTTTGAAAGTCGCCGAATCAAAAATAGTAGTCAGAGCAGAGAAGAATTTGACATCTCCAAATGCAGACCTGAACTTGTCTTTTTCTGCTTTATTTGAAGAAGAGTTTGTTCCAAGTTTATCATCGGCTTTTATTTTTCTTTGCCTGATTCTGGTACGTGCTTGGCTGTTAATCTGATCCAACTTTGTCATAAGTGGAACTAAGTTGATTTGACCATTTTCAAACGTTTCAAGCATACTTTCAGATGAATCGAACTCTGAATAATCTGTACCGTCGGCATTGAGTTGTTTCTGAATATGCTGCCTTGTAACACTCACATACTGATCTTCCAAACCCTGCAGTGGTTCCTTTTCATTGTATTCATCATCAAGTAAAAGAGATTTTCTTTTTCCACTATTTCTATTAATTACTGCGGAGAGTTTTTCCTCATTATTGGAACTGTGCATCATTTCAATGAGTATTCACTATTATACAAATGGTTTGGTGGGTTGATTTTTGACTAACTCTTGCAACTCGAGGTCTATATATATGAGAACGCGGAAATCGCAATTTGGCGTTCAATCGTGTGTATAAACTTTTATCCTATTGTATCTTGTGATACTACTTTGTTAACTAAAGCCTTTGTTAACTAAAGCCCGCTATTATTCTTAGCTTCAAAATAGCATATTTATTGAAACAATTGCATGTATGGATCTACTTTCGGAAACCGATTAAGCTTATGATTCGCGGCTTATTGCTGCAGGCTATAGCAGTTAATTGTCTTTGGTACTGTAGCTGTAGATATGGAAGCAATGAATATATAATAAAGACGTAAGGTGAACTATTTACATGTAATTTAGTTATTAGTATAATCCATTAAAAAATTAAATAGAACGTACAGATAATACTAGGAACGGAAATGAATCCGAACCAGCACATAACGTTACCCAATACTTTTCTATTTTTCATAAATTTGGTGTTACTGAAAGCAACTAAGGGAAGCTGAGACATTTGCATCAACAATAAATAACCTCTTAATCGGTTAAAAATCACAAACATAACCAACTCATGTACTAAACTAGATAAAATAAAGGTTCCTAGAATAGCATTCAGACTGTTAAGCTTGAGCACACTAATAGAGGAATGATAGACGTGTCTGAGCAAGAATTTATGAACAGGACGGTTCCATATTCTAGCATATTCTGACCAGTCGGAACATGACCACCATGGCCCATAGAAATCTCGATCTGCAAATCGACTCAACTCAGCAATAACATTTAAAATTGCATCCCAAATCAAAAAGAAAGTAAAAAGATATTCCATAAGAAAAGGGGGAATCATATCAAGCAAAATAAACATACAACCTCTCCATTTATCTGCAGTAGGTAGACCTTGTAAGGCAATGGCACGTTGAATAATCGGATACATCCAGTTTTGAGCCACTAAAATCATAAGAAATATAATGCCAAAAACACCACAGGTCTTTTCTAATACATACAGCCATCTGATCCGACGGGTTCTTGGAAAATTCAAAGTATAGACTAAGGTTGGGAACATGGAGTATTCAAAGAAATTAAACAAGTTAATATTCTGAGGAAATTTCACTATATTCTTTTCCTGCAAGTCATGAATATCATCCTCTAAATCGAAAGATTCAATTGGGGACTCGCTCGACATGGTAGTTGCACTTGATTGGTATTCCAATTCAAATTTACAGAAGCGAACACTCCCGTCTAATATACTTCTCGTTCTTTCCAAATCGTACTTTTCTGGTAACTGAACCAGGCCATTATTCAATCTTTCTAGGTAATTCTTCGAAAACTCTAATTCTCTTAATATCTGCCATAGGTAACCATTGTAGAATGCATAAGAATGCATCTTCATAATAAAGACAAGGTTGTGTAGTACTAAAAATACCTTACCAATCCATGGATAAGACATACAGTGCTCGGAAGCGAAATAAAGCCAGAATGCACCATGAAGAAAATCGTAGACAGCTTGAATTATCCAGCCACTCCTATCCCACACGATCCAACCCTTTAAGCATGCAAATTGAAGAAAAAAGGCAAAATAAGTGCCAAGGTACATTGCTAGATCAGTGAGCCCTATTTTCACTAAATCTTTCCTCAATGTCTTCATAACAGCAGTTTGGAAGAAGTTCTCGCTGCTTTCAAAGTACGAATGAACAATATTGTTCATCATAAGGAAGGCTGTACCTAGCCAGAAAAGGACATATATTCCGAAGAATTCCGAATTTTTGAAATAGCTTGAATCGAATATAGTAGACAGCACAGAGTAGAATTTGATATCCCCGAATCCAGATCTGAATTTCTCTTCAGTTTTATTCATAGCAGATTTCTTATCCACAAGACCTTTCTCTTTATTTTTTCTTCTCTTTAGTCTTGTAGGTGTAGCACTATGAATCTGATCTAGTTTCTTCATTAGGGGTTCGACATTGAAGTTCTCATTCCCAGTTATCTGTATTGTGGTTTCAGATAGACTTGATTTCGAATCCTCCGTATCAGATATACTTCCAGCATTCTCAAGTACTGTTGAGTTGCGCCGTTTGACAGCACTTAGGTATTGATCATCTAAACCTTGCAGTGGTTCCTTTTCATTATAGTCGTCATCAAGAATTAGTGATTTTCTTCGTCCATCGTTTCTATCAACAATTGTAGAGAGCTTTTCATCTGTATGTGTTTTATGAACCATCCTCCTAGAGTTTCCTTATCGACAATATCGACTCTTTCCTGAGTGGCAATTTTTTAAGCAGTTCAATGGGTTGCGGTCTGCTTTCAATTACGATTGCGAGAATTCCATACATAGAATACGATAAGAAAAATGATTGATTATTAATATTCTATATACACAGCAATCGATGAGATATTTTCTAGACTAACGATATACTCTTTCAAATGGTCTTGTATCATTGAAACAAGACTGCCATACAGTATTTACCACTTTTTCTGCTTCCTGCGCATCCTTACAATTAGGATTAGCTGAAACTGACAAGATTGCCCTTCTCTTTATACAAGCTTGGAACTTTTTACCGAAATCACCTAGCCCTGTTTTCTTGATCTCGTTAAATATTCTACATTCTCCACTCAACATTGAGGCCCTAATTTCTGTACATGCATGGTGTTTCAAATTGGTAAGATCTACTTTGAACTTAAGGAAATCGTAAGCATGTACCAATTCATGGGTCAAAATATCTTCCAATTGCCATTTATCTGTGATCCAATTAGAGCACAAAAGTATTCCACCCTCTGGATGGAATCCTCCCCCTTTATAGTCATCACAAACATCACATATAATATTGGATTTACTAATGTTTCCACCGATTTTTTTTACATGATCCATCATAAATATAACAGAAGGAGAATATTTAAGCATCCAGTCAAGA
The DNA here is from genome assembly GCA_003708965.2 of Debaryomyces subglobosus. Taxonomy (NCBI): domain Eukaryota; kingdom Fungi; phylum Ascomycota; class Pichiomycetes; order Serinales; family Debaryomycetaceae; genus Debaryomyces; species Debaryomyces subglobosus. Next base: position 614,021 of record PPOW02000004.1, on the reverse strand, counting down.
TTTTCAACACAATCAGTACATTGCTTGGGCAAATTCTTCGCCCTGTAGTCATGTTCGAATTGTTTCTTCTCGTCTTCCGTTATGCCCATTCCAGTCCTATACTGCAATGATCTCCTCCACCACTCGAAACCGGACAATTTTTCCGGCGGAGACGTCGTAAGCGTGTCATTATTAGCCCGTGGAGCGTCTGTAAGCTCTGTCATAGTCCTCTTGGTGTATGTATAGCCGTTGATAAGTTTGGAACTCTAATGATAATTATGTCCCGGAAATTATAATCGTGCCCAAAACGAGAAATCTTGGTGACAATTTTTTTTCAAGTAGCTGAAGCTCATCCCCATACAGTTTGCAATCATTTGAAGTAGGCAGGTCATAGCAACTATGGTTTCAAACATTTGGGTAGCAGCCGCAGATAACCAGGTTAAAATCGTTGAATCATATTTGGATAGTGGTGATTTCACTCCAAATTCAAAGGACCCAAATGGATATACTCCAATACATGCAGCAGCATCGTACGGCCATATAGGCTTGTTGAAATTATTGATAAAGAGAGGAGGAAACATTAACATACAAGATAGTGAAGGGGATGCTCCATTGCATCATGTTGAAGACCTTAAGACTGCAAAAGTAATGGTAGAGGAGTTGAAGGCTGATTGGAAAATTAAGAACAACGAAGGTCAAATACCAGCAGAATACATTGAAGAAGATGACGAGTTTCCAGAATTAGCACAATATTTAAGGTCGTTATCTCACGACCAACCACAAAGTGCTCATGCCTCTGGTGATGAAATGCTTGCTTCCTTACCAGCTCCAGGTAACATAGATGGTCATCAAATCAGATATACTATGGAGAACGAAGTTCCTAGTCAAGAAGACAGTATCGACGACGAAGAAAGACGTAAGAAGATTGAGCTGATATTGAATAGTGAAAATCCAGAGGAGGCCTTACGAGACCTTGTTAGAAGTGCTGTTCACGAAGGTATGTCAAAATACAGGAGCGAGCAGGAGTTCCAGGACAAAGAAGCTCCTTCATCAAAGAAGAGAAAGGACTAAGGACTAGTTGATGTAGCAGAATCGAGTAGAATATAGGGAAATTTTGTACGTTAGAATAGATAAGCACTAGTGATAATGCATTCACTAGTAATGGCAAATAAGTTACACAAAGACCTTTCGCAGTAAGTGGACAATTTCGTTCAATATAGTGAAAAATAACGGACTATGTTTTAATATACATAATTGTCTACTTAAATAACTAGTATTAAAATGATAAGTGGAATAGTTTTGGCTTTGGCTTTCTCTCCCATGGTTAAGGCCATTGATTTGTATGTAAATTTAAAAATCTTGATTTGATTGAATTGAATAATGTCTAACATATTTTAGTTTCGGTACCAATAAATTCACAGCTACTGAACTTAGTGAAATGACTCTTTTCGAAAGATTGAAGGCACACAATTGGAGCTTGGAGTATCTTACACTTGGATTCACAATTGCTTTTGTTATCCTTTTCAAAGCTGGTGATTTGTATAATCAATACTTAACCACTTCTTTTTTGAAAGGATTGAACGACGTTTTCAAGAAGAACTTTTTTCAATATGGTGTTTCTCAAAAAGACTTGTACATCAAGGATAGTTCAGAAGATTACTCATCTTATGCAACTGGTAGAATTAATATTGCGAAGGTTAACATTGATATCAAGTTGAAACCAAGACATAACATTTTTGTTTGGATTCTTGAATCCGTTATGTCTTTTTTCACCGAATCTGTTGTTTTTCCTACCGATAAAGTGAACATTGAAATTACCCCTTCGGCTGATGCAAAGATTGATAATTTCATCACTGCTATTGTCTCCAAACTTGGTATGAACGATTTCAGAAAATTCAATTATTTCTTGTCTTTGACAAGAACTGCTGATTCTGCTAATATTCCTGAATCATTTGTGTTCATGAGTGAAGCTAATGAATTTCAAGATAAGACTTTGACTCCGGAATTAAAGAAGTCTTTAACTTTGCAAGCTGCTTCTTTCTTAAATTTCATTGCCATCACTGATCAACCTGTTGAAAGACCAGAAACTATTTCTCAATGTGCACCAAAGCAAAGAATTATTATTTCGACTTCTTTAGTTAACAATGCTGATCAATTAGCTCAATTATCTGAAATATTAGCTGCTATTTTCAACTTAGTTGACCAATTGGCTTCGAAAAAGATTACTTTCAAAGCTGATGCTTTAAAGAAAATTGTGAAGACAAGAGAAATTGAAATTTCTAAAATCAAGAAGGTCTTGGAAGATATCAAACAAGAAGAACTAGCTGCTGAAAAGGCCAAATTAAAGAGAGAGGAAAGATCAAACTTGAGAAATTTGTCAAGAGAAGAACAAATTAAACTTGAGAAGAAAGAGCTTGAAAGAAAGCAAAGAAAAGCTCAAAGAAAGCAAAGGGTTAAGATGTAATATTCGGTTATAATCCTTTTAATTCTTGAATGAACACGGAAACTTTCTTTTGAATATTAGTAAATACATTTCTTTTTATATAATAATATTTATGTTAATTAAACTTTCAGACCTTTCCTGTTAAACGCCAACCCCTTCCGACTGGAGTATTAAACACTTCTATAACGCCTGCTCCGAGACCGTCCGCTAATATCCAATACAAGTCATACCCATAAAAAGGACTTCTGAAATTAGTCATTTTTGAGGTTCCATTAAAACTTGTATTAAGGCCTTCCCACTTATTAAATATATGCTCTTCGAGTAATTCCTTATATTTACACTTACTCAAAGTTTTGACTAACCACGAACGCCCTGCATTGATAAGTTTAAGATAAGAACCACAATTTGGATAAGATATTGAATATTGATGTGATTCTATTTCATTCAAATGATTTGAAGTTAAAGTTATATATCCAAGAGATACCAACTTTGAAAGTTCTTGATTATCCATTCCTTGGTTATTATCTATAAATAGTGCAGTGGGACGGTCGGTAACAAACTTGAGGAATTTTTGCAAGCATTCACACAAGTATTCTTTATTGGCTTTTTCATTTGCCAGAGATTCTTGGAGATTAATTTCCTTCTTCAATCTCTGTATCTCATTTTGTATTCTGTTCAAGTAATTTTCAGATTTAACTATAACTTCGACGTTTTCATAGCCATATGTTACTTTTCCATGTTGAAATTTTTGGGGTGATCTCAGTATAATCGGCGAAGCATTTGTTATGATAAACTTTCGAAGCTTTCCTTCTCGTATCCTCATTTCTAAGTTTCTATCTACGAATGTATTTCCTTGATGTTCATAGATGGAATAAAGTTGATTCATCGTTATTAAGCCGTGAGGCAATTGGCTTGTCCTATATTTAATGATGTCTGCTTTAACTTTCATAGATAATCCAGGTAGCAGAAACAAAAGGTCCTCATTATTACGTGAATTTTGTACCTCTTGTCTTGTGTGAAATCTCGAATGGAGAGTAGTTGATTCAGACCATTGATTACCAAGGATAGTATCGATCGCTATCAATATGTCATCATTCTTGGATAGTTGGTAGTCTAGTTGTACATTATAATCTTGGACTGTGAGCGGGACTTCATCCTGTTTAGCCTGTGATATCTGTGGGGATGGACTTAGAGTTTTCTTGTTCTTTAGATTCTGCAAATACTTCGTCTGCGAAGGTAGATACTTTTTCAAGTCTTTTTGGGCTTGTTTCACTGGTGATGTATTGATAGTTCTCTTCGTTATTCTTGAAGAATTAGCAGCACTGTACTTAAGATTCGATCCCATTTGTTGTAGAAAAGAAAGAGGAAGTTTAAATCTGATTTTGCTTAGATATAGAGGTTCCAATATATTTTTCAGAGCCGCACTCAGATAATACTTAAATGATTGATTTATTAATCTAAATGTTTATTTAATATTTACAAAATGGTTATATACATAGAATAGGCAGTAATGATACATTGTTCTAGCATGTCCAATATATGATCAGGCCAGGTCGATTATTGAATTCTAAGCGTTCTCTGAACACCATTTCTGTCACCTGGAACTTCTAAAGTCAACGTATATTCACCAACAGCAGTGATTTCATTAAGCAAAGCCCTACTATTAGCAGTGCTTATCTTGATGAACGCATGTGGAATTTGGACTCCAGCCATGTCGTAGATTAAGGATGCCACATAAGACTTGTCGATAGGAAGCTTGACAGTCTCGTTCAACAAAACAGTGTGCACCCTTGGAATAGCTTGTTGTAATTCAGATGCAGTGTATGTGATTTCCTGCGTACTTGCCTCGAAAGCCCGTTGCAGTTCGTTGGAACCAGCACCTTGCTTGGTCTTTCTAGTACTCTTCATGGTATTGAATAAGTTCGATAATTCGTCCAACGACATTGCTCCGGTACTGGCCTCATCCTTTTGGTTCTGCACTTGTTCGATTATCTTGGTTTCGATCTTAGCTTCAACCACAGGCTTTCTTTCTTTTTGTCTAGATTTTTCAACAACTGGAATACGTGGTCCTTGATCTTTAGTAAGATAACAAGCACCATTACCTCTGTGCAAGTAGTTTCTCATAAATGCAGGTCTGACTCTTACTATTTCTCCTTGTAATCCTACAGTTGGATGATCTTTCAATAATTGAACTGGTATTTTTTCTGGTACTTTATGTTTGACTTTTTTTGACCCATGTCTTATCAAAGGTCTCGATATTAAAGAATTCACCTCATTCCTTAGAACATTTAACAACATCTCTGTTACTTTTCGCTTAGACTATGTGGTGGTGTGAAGGTATGCCTGTCCTTTACCAGTTGGTTCTTCGGAATCAGTTGGGCGAAAAATTTAATGATTTTTTTAGTACCATAATTTACGCGCAAAAGTTTTGAGTAAGCGAATAATTCAGACCTTTGATAGATGACATAGAGATAATACCCTATAGCAAAGGTACTTCTAACTGTTAAGACATTCAATGATACCGGATAGTCTAGTCTGTTCGATATGTCACTTGAATGAACATAAATATACATGCCCTGCGTGCGGAGTAAAGACATGTTCAATCGATTGCGTGAAGAGACATAAGAGACAAACAGAATGCAGTGGGATAGTAGATCAGTCCAAATTTATACCTAAGAAGGTATTATCACAAGATGAATCCCATATAAATAGAGACTATAATTTTCTTTTAAATGTGGGACGGCAAATACATGTTGGAAAAGGGGATATAAAAAGTAGTGCTAAGAATGTATTTAAACGTCAATATGGAGGTGGGAACCAGAATAAGAACAAACGATTCAAACCTAATAATGGAGATGAGGAGGGCGCTTTGGATACTAGAATTGAATGCGTGAAAAAGGTATTTTTACAAGAACCTACTACTGTGGTCAAGAGAAATAATACGATGATTGTACAACTACCAGCGGGCATGTCACGGGCTACTTCGAATAAAACTGGCTACGACAAGAAAGCAGGTTCATTTATATGGACTGTTGAATGGGTAGTTATAGATGAAACTGGCAATGAGAAGGATCGGTTCATAAGCTACAGATTGAAGGAACATTTGCTGTTGAAAGATGCGGTTCCAATGAACATTTTGAATAATCCTGTTTCAGTTAAGGAAGGAGAAGAAGCAAAAAACATCGACAAGGACCAGTTGCATTTTTATTTGGCAAATGTGGTCGGTTATGAGAAGACTAAAGACACTATCCTTCGATTAAATGGCACTGACCTGATTTCAGATGCCCTTACCAATATGATTGTGCTAGAATATCCTACGATATACATTGCCTTCAATTCGGAAACATGGAAAAATCGTATAATAACAGAAGAGGAGGCTTATAATTATGCAAAACCTGAAATCCTGTCTGATTCCAGCTCTTCAGATGACAGTTCAGATTCTAGCTCTGTCTCTAGCGATTCCGATAGCGACTCAGATAGTGATTCTGACGATTCACAAGAAAACAAAGATGATGAAAGCAACTCCGATGGGGCCCCAGAGGAAACCTCTTCCAAGCCTATCAAGGTAACATTTGACACTGAGCCTGAAACTGCAACTCAAGCTACACTAGAAGACAAATAAGCAGAAAGGGAGTGACTAACAACAAGCGATACCATACACAAAAATCTTGTTTAGGTATATATACCTATAAGCCTTGTATATAGAGTACCATAAAAGCAATTAATAAAATAATCTATCATGAATAGTTTGTACATTTCTACCATACTGTTTGCTCTGTCGTCTACTAATTCTTATGGTCGTCTTTTAAATAGAGCATCGATATTTTTTACCTTTATAAAACAGGCCTTTAAGTGTTATATCTTACCTTCTTGGATAATATCTATCTATCATTACAATATATCACTGTTTGATAGACAAACATCATCCTTTAACACTAGGTTGCAGCCATTCAAGAACATGGTATACACACTACCAGAACTATTCTTAGATGAGGTGTAGCTAACCAAGAAAGCTTCTTAGATAGTCAAATATAACGAAATATCTGAAGCATAGATTAATGACAAGTGTATTTAGAAAACCCCCTGACTCTGACAGGAACATTAAGGCTTCCTTATACTTTGGGAATTTGGATCCGCAGGTAACTGAACCACTTTTGTACGAATTATTTATCCAATTTGCTCCGATACGATCGCTTAACCTTCCGAAAGATCGAGTGTTGAAAACACATCAAGGGTATGGTTTTATTGAATTTAGAACAATTAAAGATGCCGAGTATGTCTTAAATATTTTAAGGGGTATACGATTGTATGGAAAAATGTTAAAACTCAAAAAAGCAGAGCCAAATTTCAAAGGAAACACACAACAGGTTGGTGTTACTACGACTAATAATGCTATGGATATCGGGGCCAAGATTTTTATCAATAACTTGAATCCATTAATAGATGAACAATCTTTGGCTGACACATTCTCGAAGTTTGGAACTCTTATTAGAGCCCCTTCTATTATTCGAGATCCGGAGAGTGGAGAGTCAAAAGGCTACGGTTTTATAAGTTTTGATGATTTTTCCAGTAGTGACATGGCAATAGAGAAGATGAATGGTGCAATTTTGATGAATTCAAGGGTATCAGTTACATATGCATTTAAAGATGACCCTACTAGTGGACAACTGATGAAAGTTAAGCATGGAGATAAGGTGGAAAGATTGCTAGCAGAAAATGCTAAATCAAATAATGCCTGATATCGTCTACAAAACCAAGCGAGAGTGGCAAGATAACCAAACCTAGGAAGAACCGAAGGGCTGGGAATTAATGAGTTAATATAATCCATTATTGGTTATTGCCATCCTATCATGTCCGATAAACACGAATTGCATACTAAAAGATAATTAATAAGAATGTGGTGGTTATTTAAATCACAACTTTACATAGTAAATTAATAAGCCATACTAGTATTATCTGTAAGACGTCAATGGGCTCCATAGTATTGGGAAATTGCGACATCTCCGCTACCTCCGCAAGTTCGGAAATACGCATTCGTAGATTTTATCGAATTAATAATCCAAGCACCGTAGAAAACTATATAAGAGTTTAGAAGGTCTTATTGAAATCAAAAAGAAGTCAATTATAAAATCCAGATCTAATCAATTCCGAAAATATAAAAAAAAATGTCTAAAAGTGAACTCCCAAGTACTCAAAAAGTAGTTCTTTTCGAAGAGAACAGCGACTCCCTTGATGTTATAAAATTTACAGATTTCGATACTCCAAAGATTACATCCCCTAATGAAGTTATTATTAAAAATAAGTTTGCAGGTGTGAACTTTATTGACTCATACTTTCGTAAGGGTGTCTATCCATCTCAAAAGCCGCATATATTTGGTAGAGAAGCCGTTGGTGTAGTTGCTGCAATTGGAGATAAAGTAACCAAATTCTCTGTTGGGGATAAGGTTGCTTATTTATCGGGATCTACTTTTGCTCAATATACTAAATTGACGGACTCTTACGTTCAGATCTTGAAGTTGGATCCTAGCACTTCAGACGAGAGTCTCAAGTTTTATGCAGCAGCATTGTTACAGGGTTTAACAGCGCTCACATTCGTCCACGAAGCTTATAACGTTCAGAAGGATGACTATGTATTAGTATGGGCAGCAGCTGGTGGGGTTGGGAAAATCCTAACTCAATTGATTTCTAAGAGAGGTGCTCATGTTATTGCCATTGCATCGACTGAAGAAAAATTAGCAGTGGCTAAAAATTATGGTGCTGAGTATTTGATAAACCATCTTACTGACGATATAACTGAGAAAGTGAAGGATATAACCAACGGTAAAGGGGTCAATGCATCTTTTGATAGTGTTGGAAAAGACTCAGCAGAGATCTCTCTTGCTTCTTTAGCAAGGAAGGGAACATTTGTCAGTTATGGTAATTCCTCCGGAGTTGTTCCACCATTATCTATAAACAGATTATCACCAAAGAATTTAACTGTTTTAAGACCTCAATTAATGGGATACGTTACCACAAGCGAAGAATGGGAACATTACGTTCGTTTGTTATTAAAGTTAATCGATTCCGGAGATTTGAAGATTGATATCCTGAAAACATATCCATTATCTGAATATAAGCAAGCTACGTCTGATTTAGAAGGAAGGAAAACCACTGGTAAACTCGTTTTAGAAGTTCCACAGTAAAATTACCAGACATTCGAGGTTTATAAACTAATATTTTATTAAATACTATATAAATATATAAGGATTTTATTCTGAATTAATACATAGTATTAGAATGTATCACAATCTTGGTCTGGAATTTTCATATCTCGTTAAGTCTTCAGGGGTAGCCACTCCGTAAACAAGAGTTCCTTCATCATTGGTGATAATAGCAAAATATACCCCTTCGGCAAAAAATTTCGCCAAATCTTCCAACGGACTCATAGGCGTTATAATATTGAAAGATTTTCCCTTGGTCTGAGGCTTCAAGATAGTGGTATTAAGTGCCGTTTTATTGATTTTTTGTGGCTCTTGGTGCTCTTTATCATAATTTTCTTTTGCTTTTTGGTGAAACCATAACATGTGGTTCTTCACAAGAGGTGCTAAGCGAACTTTATTATCTGCATTACTTGTAGTTTTTAAGTCTTCGACATTGAAGATTCCTAGAAGTTTCTTATTCGACTCATGAATCACAGGTAAGTATGTGAATTCATGTTCATATGCGATTTCCAAAGCTTCATTTAAATGGGTAGTAGGATTAATCGAAATTGCTGGTTTAATATCTAAATCTTCTACCGTTGCGCCACGATAGTCTCTGATGCTTAAAACGGCCATTTTAGACATTAATCATGTACTTGATAGTATAGTATAATAGATTGAGTACTTAATACTACTGATGAAAAAATCCCAAGCGGATTATTATATACAGGTGTTCAGAATTAATTATTATTGTAAGTATTAGAATTATTATTATTATTATTATATATTAATCATAAATATTATCGTTTAGTGAATGCTCGTTAGATATGTTTGTAGCCTGAGCTGTCAATGTTTTTGTTAAAGCCATGATAAATTGAAAAAACGATCAGGCTGCTTCTGCTGTTCTATACAGCTTATTTTCATGTCTTTCATTCTCATTAGTAACGTCACCCTCTTCACGTACAACTCTCTTCCAGACCTCCTCGTCATTACCGACATCAAGAACCCCGATTCTCATGGTAGCCAATAGATTAGCAGCCGCTGTCAGATGTCCATAGACGCCACCATAAAATGCTTTAGTTGCATCCTTTCCATGCGAAGCCTTTAATAATGGAACCCCTCCAGGATGTTGGTCCATGAACGAGGTTATATCATGTATGATGTTTTGAATGACAATATATATTCTATTGTTATGGCTTGCAGAAGCGCTGATTTTCTTGAATTCTTTAGGCTTAATTAATGGTAATTTTGAGATAGGAGTACCCCAATTTAACTGACTCTTCATTCTGTTGATTACTTCCTGCTTTTGCTGTATCCTTAGCTGAGTGATAAGATCTGTTGGAGTTGTACAAAGTTCGCTTACGAAACCAATTTTAGACAACGTCCATATACACCACTTAGTAGGGTCAAAAGCGTATAATGATGGAGCACAGCGATAATCATGGGGAAATTCATGGTGAAAGTTTTGCAGCGACTGCCCATAAGTAAGAATACTAACCAAAGGATTCATACAGTTTTGTGATGAATTTTTATCATTGAATGGCTGCATAGGAATGGACACACCTAAGCCTTTCATATGACAAACAGACTCAGTACTTAAAATCAGTTGCTGGCATAAAAACATTCTAAGAATCCCAGGGTATAATATTCCGTTTATCCATGAATCTTTACATATTAATACTGTGACGAACATAGGAATTATTATCGTGGAGGTTAGGAAAAATAAAAAGTAATATTTATTTTGCCATAAAATGAGCTCATGGACGCTAATCTCATAGTCATTTTTTAAATTCTCTAGCTCATCGTCACAATATTCTTCATCAAAATCAACTTCATTAAGCAAAGTCCTTTTGGCTTCATGGTGATCCTTCTTAGTTTGTGTTTCCTGGGGAAACTCATGTTCCATAAACTCCTCGTAAAACGTGACAATTTTTGGCTTTTTAATTAACCAACCCCAATGTGCCCATGTAAATCCACGCTTTATCAGATATGGGTCTCTTTCTGTATCGTCTGTAAACTGATGATGCGACCTGTGTAAAGAAACCCACCATTTAATAGATCCTAGCCCTAGACTACTCCCGAAGAATGCAAAGTACATCTGCAAAAATTTGAACAGAGGCCTGAACGCATTATGTGCAAAGCATTTATGGTAACCAGTCGAGAAAGCCAATATGGTGAAGTTGAAGTATATACAAGAAAAAGTCAATGTACGAGTATTTTCAGGAACCACACCTGGAGAATACTTAAATAAATAGATTAATGCGAACAAAGGTAGAATCACCACAGAAAGCGTTTGGCTGTAGTTAATCCTATTGAAAAAATCCCTCTTTCTTTTCCTCATTTGGTTCATACGCGTAGCTTTCAAATGTGAGGCATGATTCAAGAATTGACTATTCTTTCCTGCTGCAGCATTATCATCCCTGTGGTGTACCTTGCGCTTGAGCACTTTCTTGTTCCTATGCGATATTCCGCTACTGCTAACATCCGCTTTCAGTGACATAAAAAATGAGTATATACCTCTTATATGAGTCAAGCGGCAAATCCTGAGTATTAATCAGTAGAATAAAATTAGACTTAGTAGCAGTTTAAAATTTGGGGCTATTCATATAAAGCATCATAAAATTTCATACTTACGACATTATAGTGGTTGTACGACATTTGAAAAAATACGACATATTTACTCGCGGTTCATTCATCAACAAAAGCACTTTTCAATACATAGTGATCAGAGTTTAGTCTAACGAAATCTAGGATTAAGAGATAAAAGTATTCAGAATGGCGCCTCTAGTACCACCACAACAACAGCCTCCAATAACAGGACAGGATGCTGGAGCAAAACCACGTCCCAACCCATCTACAGCACCAGCGATATCATATACACCAACAGATACTACTATTCCACCTATATTATACGAAAAAATACCAAATTTAGAATTGTATAAAAATCTCAAAGAGGCGGAACGTAAGATTGACTTGTTGACAACCAGGAAGGCGATGGATTTCCAGGCGATTAATGCTAAGATTAACCAACACTCGTCTTTAAAAAAAGAGACAGGAATTTTGAGGGTATTTATTTATAACACATGTGACAACCAGCCATGGCAGAAACAATTATTGCAGAGTGAAGGAAAAGAGTTACCGGAGCCAACTGCAGAATCCAGCTGGACTTTGAGAGTTGAAGGAAGGTTTTTAAACGACACTAATAATGCTAGTAATGAAGCAAGTCAGAACTTGAAGTTCAGCACGTTTTTGTCGGGTATTTCAATTGATATTTTGCCAAACGACGACTATCCGGATATGCAAAACTCTTCTTCTAATATAATTGAATGGAGAGATGAATCTATTGATCAACAACCAGACACGAAGTTTGGAGGTCATAATAGACAAACTGAATTCGATGGTTTGGATGTTAAAAGAAATGGTATTTTCAACATTAAGTCAAAAATTGCCATAATGATAAAGGACCAATCTACAAGCTTGAAATTGAGTGACGAAATGTCTCGTTTTGTTGGCAAACAAGAAGCAACACAGCAAGAATTGATATATGCAATTTGGCAATACGTTTTATATAAAGATTTATTCAAGAAGTCAGATGCATTTGCAAAGGTACCTGCTGTTTCAAATTCTACGGCAACTATTGTGAACGGAAACGGTGTGACCAGTAATTTTGACGATGAGGAAGACGATGATTTTAATAATATTGAATGTGATGTAATTTTGAGCGAATTGTTAAAAGTTCCTAATTTCAAATTTTCTGATCTTTATAGATTATTACAGCCACATTTTAGGCCAAGGGAGCCAGTTATCATTGATTATGAGATAAATACAAGAAAATCTACCACTTTGGGTGACTTAATAGTTGACATTCCTGTGTCGTTACCATCATCTGTGTCTAAAACTCAAAAAGAGATTATTGAATCGACTAAAGAAACTTATGAAAGTTTAACGAAGTCGGATGCAAGTATCCAGCATTTGAATAGTAGAATTTCTATGGGTATAGTTGCTTTGCAAAATGCAAATGCTAGAGAAACATTCTATCGAGAATTGAGTGAAAACCCTGTCAAATTTATGGAAAACTGGCTTGAGAGTCAACTGGAAACATTTAAGGCCTTAAAGAGTGACGAAGGATATGAAGAAGAGGTTATTAGAAGAGCTGAATATTTCGAGGATAATGAGGATATGTTGAAAGAAAAGATAGATGTTTTATTAGGTTCTGGAAGATTTTAGCTCAAATGTGAATACCTCATTCCCCGTTTGTAATATAATATATATTTTGAAAGTTAACCTTTATTGTGTATTAGATTAATTTTATATGAAATGTTCTTGTAATTAAATTAGAATACATACTATATACACCCACAAATGAATTTAATCTAAATAATCTTGATCATCATTTCCATCTTCCTCTTCTTCATAGTCATCGTCGTCAGCCTTCTCAACTTCTGCATGCTCTATAATAATTTCATCTTCATCGTCATCTTGATCCAAATTTGCGTCATAATCATACTTGTAATCAACCGATCTGTTTCTTGATGATCTAGAATCAGTGTCCAATTTCTCTTGATTGGCTATCAAAGGAATACTGGAGACCAAATAATTGTACATATTTAAAACTGGTTTGTAGATCATTGATGTTTTGGACAATCGAGATATCGGTTCTGATGCGTCTTCTAGATCCAATTTCAATGCTAGAAAATTAACAAATTCAGTCAATTCATGAGCATTCGATGCAACTTCATACCAATGAATGGATTCATTCATTGGTGGATTTTCAAATTCGTTGCCATTCTCATCAAACTCTACACCTACTTCTGCTAGTGACTCTGTTAGCATTTGATGAACATCTTGCACATATAACTTAAACTTTGAAGGCAAACTAGAAGCAATTTCATTTACATTATTCCAGGTGTATGTCATCTTTTTCATTGATGCTAACCCACCATTATCTGGATCGGCCATTCGGCAAAGATAGAACCTGCCAATATTAAAACCAATGTCTCCAACAAACAATTCATCTAACCGCAATCTCATACTATGGGCCAACGGATCTGAAGTAGGATCAACATATTTGGCAACAATATCGTTTTCAGGAGATTCACGAACTTCATTCAGAGTGCCAGAATGTTTCTTGTTGATCTTTATTTCGCATTCTTTCCTCACTTCTTCGGTATTTTTGAAACCTTTCAATATACATCTTGCAGCGTAAGTAGTTTCTTTTTCCCCTGAAATATCTTGGTTTTGAAGACTTTGGGTGATCAGATATTTAATAATATCAGATGTTGAAAGCGACCATTGCATTAAACAACGGAGCATTAATAATCTATCCATAGGATTTTGAATTCCTTGAAGGCCCACAGATTCAAACTGCGACGAATTATTGAAAGGGTTAGCGCCAGCACCCGGCAAATTATACGTATAAT